>JAHCHA010013476.1:768380-838467 GCA_027742795.1 Vigna hirtella | reverse complement strand
TAAGTTGTGATTGGTTGTGGTAATTGAATGTTGAATGTTGAATGTTGAATGTTGTGATTGGTTGTGGTCTGAGAGGATATTAACAACGTTAATATATTTCCATTAACTTCGTTTAACCCATCATTCGGATTCGTGGTTTATAATAACCTTTTCTTTGAACATAAACATCCTCATTAAAAGATGAAAAAGGGGTCATATTGATGGGAATCACCAATCTGAAGTTCTCAGTCTGGAAATTTAACCCTGTAATGAACACGAACTCAGTCCCAAGTCACCAAAATCATAGAGTTGGGAAGGCTTAGGTTCTTTCAGCCTTGGGTTCGTTAGGCAGGGTGGATATATAATCTAGCACCTTGGGTTGAACCTTGCCCGATAGCTTTGGCCATCCCAGATAGTGTATCAACGGATACTACACTTCTATTTGTAGTAAACCACTGTCCATAAATTGTATAACTCAAACCTGAAACTTAAAGGTAAAACCCATTACCACTACGGAATAATTTTGTAAAAGGAAAAGATGAAATGTCCTGAACTCAAAACTCAGTCAAGCAATTGAAATAACTGTCTGCTCCAGTGCTGGGTTAACAAAGTAACTCTAAAATTCATGTTAGACAAAGCTAAAAATGGTTTCATTACATCTCTGACAGGTACAACCTTTTAGAAAAGAAATTTTTTCAAAAGATAAGACATTGCTAGAAAAATAAATTAGTAGCAACCATCCAAAATGTCCACACCTTTTATGCTTAGGTTAAGAGGACTTCCTATGTGAAGAACTGGATTTTGCGGATATATATGAGCACCCACTCTAATCTGTAAAAGGTGGAAAAACATACACAGATTCAGATTCATATATATGGGCACCCACTCCAACCACTCATTCAAGCCATATAGCAACAAACCAGAACACTAGAATGCATTCAAACAGGAATTCTTTTAGGATCAGAAAACATAAGTGAAAATTTCATTATACAAATAATACCTGCATTGGTGTGGCATCTTTGTCAACCATCAATTAGGACCCGTCTAATGTTACAGGATTAGAGTAAATGCCTTTTAGCACCTGTATAATGTTTCTTTTTCACATGTTTCAATTCAAATCACAACCTAGCTTTTGTTACAACCCAAACCAATTACAAATGCACAAATTCAAAAATCAGAGTTGGATTCAACTTTGCACTAGAAAAAATGAACTGTAAATTGAGGTTTTGAGCTGTGAAATTGCACAACAGTGGTTATAAGTCAAATTAGAATTTTAGAACAACTTTAAATCATCAAAACAAAGTCTTTTGATCTATTATTTGGCATAGAAATAGTAGATTCCAAAATTTGACCTTATAATAGCTAATAATGTAGCAAATTAAACAACTACACACCTCATTCTAAGTTATAATGATTCAAACAGCTAGCTATCAATGCAAATGATTGTAGAAAGTGTAAATACACTAAACTAAGCTTGAAAACAACAACTAAGCATGATCAAACTCGAACTGGACATTGCAAGGACATTTAACACGGTGAAAAGCTACAAATTTGACCAAAAAAGAAAAAATATGCTACTAGTTTTAGGTAACCGAACTATGCTTTTTCATTTCATTGCTCATTTGGTTTACCTAGCATTGTGCAGGGATTTAATATAAAGTCTTCATGTCAATGGCATGCTGATGCTAATGCCTTATATGAAGATTTTATTTCTAAACCATCACTTTTTGAGTTAAAATGGAAGTGGAGTAGTGATTTTGAGTTGCAGGCTGTTTATAACTCATTTTAGAGTTTAAAGACAATTAAAATCATCAAACAAAGTTGCTTGAACATTCAGTTGTGTGTTTAAATCACTTTCATATGCTTTTTAGTATCAAACCACCAAACTAGGGTTCTCTACTGTAGAATTTGTTTTCCAGCTAAGGTTTGATTCTTTCCTCTAGTTGTAGTGCATTTGTAGTCATTTATGAATCATATAAGGTAATGAGACAATGTCTAGCCTTGATTATATGTGCTACATCAGTTAAAACATGATTCTGTTTCAAAAATTCTGCACAAAATGGAATAAATCTGGTGTAATCTCATAAATTTGTTTCAGTGGAACTTTTTTGTTTCTTAAGCAATGTGCAAGTTTGTTTAATGATATTAAACATGTTCCAAGTAATAGAAACCTGTATTAATCACTAAAGTGAAAAAAGCATAGTTGAGTTGCTAATAAATCCTGAAACAAGGTGCTGTTATTGCTTTTTTAATCAATCTTTTCACCGTGATTGATATCTTTGCTTGTGTCTTAGGTGTTTAAATTCTTCTAGCTGATTCTCTGCAGTTATATCAAGTGTTTTAGGATGTCTTAGAGTCATTGCAACTGTTGTCTTCATTTCATTTCACTGAATTCTAAATTCTGGTGTAGTTTTGGTAACATTTTCATGCATATTTGGCTATAGCAAGTATGATTTGTTGAATCTTGTTGTCTTTGTGCATATACAAAGTTTGAGCAAGTTTATTTTTCCATTTTACAGTTGTGTGAACTGTTCAAATGGTCATTTTTATGCCTATATGCATAATCATCTCTTAAACCATCAAAATTGGCTTTAAAATGGAAGTGAACTAGTGAATTCACATTGCAAGATGTTTTCAAACTGTTTGTGTTTAGACATCTTTAAAATGATGATACAAAGTTGTTTGATGCAAAAATTGAGTTGTTGAATGACTTCCAATCAATATTGGGTTTAAAACCACCAAATTATAAGCATTTTCCTAGTGCAGTGTTCAAATCAAGTGGTGTTTGAAAATTTGTTTGCTCCAATTTTCGATTCTGGGTTGGCATGTGCAGGTTTATGTTTCCAAATGTAAAGATATGACTAAAACATTGTAAAAATCCATAAAAAGCAAAAGAATAACCTAGAACTCAAAGTTTGAGTATTTAGTACCTAAAAAGTGTACTTATAATGTGAGAAATTGTCATTTAACCTAATGTAGACTCATTCTAAGGTATGTAAACATCCTAACATGTCTAAACTAGTGGAATGAAGCTAGGAAACTTGTCAAAAGCAAAGAATTACCTCAAACTCAAAGTTTGAGTATGTAAAACCTGAAAAAGTCTACTAAAAGGGTGAGAAAATGGCAATTCACCTAAAGTAGAATAACAATAACTAATGTTAATATCCTAATAAGTCTAAAGTAGTCAAATGAAGGTAAGAAACTACTCAAAAGCAAACAACTACCTACAACTTAAAGTTTGAGTAGTTTGAACCAAAAAAGTTCACTTTAAAAGGTGACAAAAGTTAACTTGAATCTGTCCAGTTTAGAACTTCCTGCTGGACATCTTTTAATTCATTCCTAGAGTCTTGTTCAACTTTTAATCATTGTCCTAGAGTCATATTAATAGTTTCCAAATCAGTTTGATTCATCTATTGAATTTTGGTTGGTGAATTAGCTTAAATTTTGGTGTTAAGAGCAACTCAAATAGTGAAATTCTGATTTGCAAGTATTTAGCCTCTGATGGCAACTTACACAAGTCTTACTTGGTAAAACAAAGTTGCTCAAATCATAAAATTAAGTGTCCAAACTCGTTTGAGCAAAATTGCCATTCAAACCATCAATTTTTCAACACTTTTATGATATGAGTTGCAGAATAATTTGAATCTGTGTTGCTGTTATTATTGCACTGAATTTCATCTTAAATTAGTAGCAAAAGCTTGGTTCAATTGATTAAAAAGAAGTGCACAATTCAAAATTAACAAACAGCCTGCATTGTAAAAAGCGAGTGAACTAGTGCTAAGCCAAATTTTCAAAATCTGATGCACATTTTACAGTAGCTCTCTTAGGCATTTCATCAAACACTTTTGCATATTTTAAAATTGAGTTCAAATTAGCTATATCTGCAACTTATAATTGTTTCTTGCTTTTTAAATCCACTTTAGAGTCTCTCCTAAGTTCATTTTGAGTGCCACCTTTTGTTGCAAGCCTATTAATTGCTTGATTTAATTTGTTGGAAAATCCTGCAACTAAACTGTTTGATGAAAGTCCAATGGTGCATGACAGGACAAGGTTCAAAACGCCCTTCGGTTATTACCGAAGGCTTTTGGCCCTCGGTAATTACCGAAGGGCGGAAGCCCTCGGTAAATGTTAGCGACAAGGGATTTACCAAGGGCTCTTTGGCCGTCGATAAGCCGTCTGTAATTACCTTTTACCGACGGTTTCGGGCTGTTTCCGAGGGCTCCTGGCCTTCGGTAATGCCCTTCTTTTTTGTAGTGATAACATTGCATGCAACTTAAAATTATCTCACAACGTATGTCAAAGGCATCTATTCATGTTTCACGCAACAACCTTTATATCATCAATCAAGGGATTGAGTTAGACATATATCATTTCTTGATTATTGGGATCCTGAAAGAATCATAGATAACTATATTTTCTCTTCATGCATAACCAATGAGACAGACTATAAATGATGAATAAAATTAGACATGAACTATGTTTACTACATAAGTTACCTTAAGAATTAATGTCATATATAGGTAATCCAATTCTCAAGTTTCTTAGCTTTACATACACTAAAATTCTAGAAATGATTCTTTAATATTCTTCCACTACGAAGAATCAACTAATGTCAAAGAAGTTTGATATGTAACGCCTCAATTTTGAGAGCCACTTAAGCGTAACAAATAAGAATTTTCGAAAACAACTTAAATAAAATTGTGAAGTAAAATTTAATTATTACACATAACCTTCATAGTCAAAAGTTTTGTCATAATCCAAAGCAATGTAAAGTGTTAAATACACTGATTAAAACATACAACCATGAAACTTTTTTTCTTCAAATCCCCATAGCTAATTCCCTTCTCACGTAGCCAACTCAGATCCATAAGCCCCTACATTCACATTTGTTCCATCGCAGTAACAACAAACCACCACAACAAACAAGTATGGGTGAGCTAACAAATTAAACAGCAAAACACCAATACAACACTTATATCTCAGATGTTAAGTTCTCACCACAATCGTATCACATCAAATAACATAAGCAAATAGTAAGACTATAACAAGCAATACAATGACCACCCAGACATTCCCTTATAAGAACTTGTGATCAACCCACTAGCTCTACACAACCTATTAATTAAAGACAACTCGTGTCAATACCAACCATCTCTTAGGCTTTGTTTTTGAATTTTTTTTGTTTTTGTTTCGGTTACAACAATTAGATAACTATATTTATAGTTATATATTATATTATATATAATAAATAAGACATCAAAGCCGCTATTTAATATCTTTAATATCTATATAAAATAGTTATTATAATATCTACTATCAATCAGATATTTGGGTTTTACTGTAGTTTATCATAAGACTCAAACAATGCTATAAAATAATATTCAGGCAAATTTCTTATTTTTCATATGAAATATTCATATTTCAAAAATACTTATCTTGTTGATGATATTTCATGTAGAGATGATGACCCATGTTGTGTAGCTTTTGTTTCGCTGAAAGTTTCTGGTGTTGATCCGAACCAGCTATGTCGAGACCGAGCACTCGTCTTGATTCCTTGCGGTTTCAGCGGGATGCCGCTCGACCCCACGGTGGACACCAAAATGTTTCAGTAGGGATTTGTGTAGGACCGAGAGACGTACCTTTCTGTCGTAATCTTCCTGCTTTCCAATGCTTGAGTTGCATATACTGCTCGATTGGACTCCGGAGGTCGTTCGATTGTACTCTTGATGGGGGGAGGTACCTGTAAAAAGAACTCTGACGCTCAAGTTAGGAACGGTTTAATGAACTTTTTATCACAATTGAATATTTGAGTCTCATAGAGTGTGAGTTGAACGTACCTGGCCTTTGGCCCTATCATCGTATTTATAAGTATTTCATAGATCAAATAAAAACAAAGTTACATGGAGATTCAGTTAGTTACTCACAAATGGCTTATCAATATCTCTAATGAGATATCTTTGGTTATTTTATCGTCTGCTGGACTGTTTGGTCCAATAATAATATTTTGAACGCCGACCTAATGTCGCAAGTATTGACATTTTTACCCATGTATGGACATCGTTGATGGTAGGGTTTTCTTTTTCTTTTCTTTCTCTTAGAATTGTCATGTATGGAGGTGTGTACTCGTGTGTCTCGCTTGTTGAGTGTGGTTTTATCAACAATTTAGTCTTATTTGTGATCTTATTGGTGTTGTGCTAATTTTTTGTGTTTCTTCTTGAAAGTGAGTTCCTTGGATTTCATCTAGTTTTATCTTATGGGCCCCTCTTGTTAGTGGTATTTTTGGTGTATTGTGATAATATATGTGATATAAAGTTGTCACGATGTAAATTGTTTGGGTTTTAAATTTTGTTAAGTATGGTGTGTGTTGTGTATTTTTGTGTCTTGGGTATTAGTGTTTTTTAGGTTTAGTTGTAATATATAGTTCATCTGGTAAGGAAGCGTGTTTCATCGTGTGGTTGTTGGTTTTGCCTTTCCTTTCATCTGTTTTCGCCTATTGGTTGGCAGATGAAAAAGAATAAGCTTTTTGTTTATGGTTGAGGTGTGGCAAGGAAGTTGATGCTTTTTGGGATGTTTATAGTTAGGTGTCTCAGTGAGAGTTCATGTCTTGACTATACATCTGGATGCAACTTTTGTATGTTTAGGTAGGCGAGGTTGGTTGTGTGTTTTTCTAGATTGTGTACCTTCTTGAAGGTTGTGTCTTTTTGTTTTGGAGTTTGGTTATGGGGTTTGCCAAGTAGTTAGATCAATTGTGAACAACATGTTGCAAACATGATGATATTTTTATCATGTTTACTTTTGGTTCTTTAAGTGTTTTGCCTAATGCAATTGATCTAGTTTTGGATCTTGTGAGCAGTAATAGCACAGTTGCAAACTTTCTGTCTAATGATTGGAAGACATAATATTGATGATTGAACTTGTTTTAAGTAAAATTAATCCAGTTTAAAACATATGCATAACGACTTTCAAAACTACACAGAAATAAACTAAAATTAATCATATTTACTTATCATACATTTCCGTTACTTATTCAATCACTAATTTCGGTAAGGATGACAATGAGATGAGTTGCGGACGGGTTTCACTATCCCATACCCATTCCTAAAGAAAAAAATTCATCCTCATCCACATACCCAAATCCAACAAGTATGGATTTTTTGTTCCATCCTCATCCTCACTGGGTAACTGGGTATACATTCGTACTTGTGCTTGTATCCGTACATGTTTTCTTACTATTTCAATATCAATTAATTATTTTATAAAATAATAAAAACTTCTTACAAAGAAAACATAATATTATCAAATATTAAACATTAAAAGGATATATTATCATTTCTTCAATATCAAATATTTCGAAAGAAATTATAATTATATATATTTAAAATTAGAGTATCAAATAAAATTTCATGAGCCCAAAATATTTATCAAATTTGCAAAGTTAATGAGACAAAGTTGATAAAATTTAAAAATAATTTTAAAAAATTACAAAAAGAAAACATATAATCAAATTTAAAATATTTTAAATGTCTCCTTACTTCCATTTTTTAAATTTTAATAAAATCTCTTTTTTTATATAATAATAAAGATTATACTACACCAGAATAAAATCACACAAAGAACAAATATTAAATTAATAATAATTGAAATTTAACATAAATATTTCATTGTTTGAACTTCAATATATGTTGGATGATGATAAACAAGATTTATTACAATGACATTAAATCATTATGTTGTAACAAATAATTTTTTTTATATAATTGTAGTGATAAAATTATATGATAATGAGTTAGAAAATAAAAATAATTATATATAAAACATTAAAACAATATTCTACATGATAAAAACAAACAACTAAGAAAAATATTTAAAAGAAGTGAAATGTTTGTCTTAGAAAAAATTTGATACATTATGATTGAAATCGAGAAAAGAAAAACAAACGTGTTAAGACAAGATTGTTTAAGTAAATCTTATTTTAAAGTTTAACAAAATTGTTTAAGGAAATAAGATCTATGAAATGAACTATCTAGGATAAACATGTTAAACACTATATGTGTAAACATTATCCTAAACTCTAAACGTTACTCTAATCAGACTTCGTTAAACGCTAGTACACATATCATGTCTAAAAGCTTAAGTACCTCTAACACTTTAAGTCCATGTACGAATATTATTATCTCTTTTTCATTGTGTTGTGTTCTTTTTATCATATCATTAAAGTACATAACTTTATTCAAAAGTTTGACATTGAATCAAAAGAACGTTAAGGGATAAGGAAGACATTGTCAAAATGTTTCCTTAGTGCTTTTCTACTTTGACACATCCGTATAAGCAGCACAATTTCCTTTGTAAGAAGCAACATAACATCTAACTTTCTACAAAAAGGCTATACCCTACAAGAAAGTTAATGCTTCTAAGTAACAAATCTTTTTCAAAAAAGGCTATATAAAGATGATTGCATGAAGAGAATGAAGAAAATTTATTGCTCTCACGCTGTCAACTTTCTCTCTTACTTACATCATCTAGCTCTCTTTGAAAAATAAAAGCTTTTACAAGTTTTCAAATTCTCATTGCATTGAAATATATCCTCTCCAAGAGAGTAAACATTTGTACTTGTTTTTCAAAACCTTTGTTGTTTTGTATATTCAAAAGTGAATTGAAATACTTATTGGTTTAACTTAATGGAATTAAACGATCTAGTTAGTTGGAGTAAAACTTGTAAGATCTGTATAAATAAAATGATTTCTTACTTTAAGTATTTTATTTTGTGGTATTAAATAATAAATTGTGATGAGAAACAATGTTGAGAAATATTTAAAGAAGGGAAGAAAATTAAATTAATATTGATTTTATATTAATTTTCGAAAAATGTTGAAAGAGTATTTAAGTATAATTGTTTGCGCTATTATATTAGTGGACCGAGCCTGGTCTAGTGGTTGTTGTGAATGTGCATGAAAGAGGTGTGTGCTTGGTCTCAAGTTCAAGTCCTCCTAAGACCAAAAAGGCTCTTAGCTCTTTTTAAGTTTCACCTTGGCATGTGGGTCCCACATTGAGGTAAGCTCTTTTTAAGTGCCATGAAGAATTGGCATGGAGCAACGTGAATGGCTTTCCAAAGCCTTATTTCTTTTAGTTTTCTTACTTGAGGAAAATGTATGTGGGGTATTAACATTTTATTATTTTGGAAAGAGAAAAATGAATTTTTGGGGTTTTATTTACATGCTGCATAGGTTGTATTCCTACCTTCTTGGTTCTTTTACTTTGCTTTAATTTATTTTATTAGATGTGAATTTGGATGGTTGGAGAGAGAAAAGCTAGGGAAATGGTGGTTCCTTTATGTTGGTTACATGAAAGGTTCCAGGGTAGTCTATTTTCTACTACTTTGCATGGGTGTTGGGCACACTTTCTCTTAGCTTTGGAAAGATTATAAGTGACCTTTGAATTCCTTGGGAGGTTACCCATTTAATAAGAGTTGTAGGCTACCTAAATTAATATTATGGAGGCACTTTAACACTACTACTTATCACCATTAATGTGAGGTTATTGGGATAACGAGGAGTTAGGAATGAGAATATGAAGTTAGTGGTATAGGGTGTCCTTGAGAGTAACCTTTAGTGGTTAGTGAAGGGTTAGTGAGGTTTAGAGTTGGTTTCTACTTAAGTGAGTAAGTTTAAGTTAGTAGGGTTGAAAAATAAACACTTGGAGAGTGGAAAAGAGAGAGAGAGAACAATGAGTTGGAGAGGCACTTTTGGAGAGCAACTAAGTTGGTGAGAGAGAAGAAAATAGTCACCCTAGTTTGGAGATTAGGACGTAACTTGAAGAGGAACCTAGAGAAGAGAAGGGCCTGAAGTCTAGTGAAGGGAGGAAACCTAGGGACTTTGGAAGCTTGCTTTGAACTAGAGGTAAGGGGTTTAACTTGGGATATAATATGGTATATGATGGGTAGAAGGTTATGTTAAAATGATTTGCATGCATTCTTCTTTTGTGCCAAGTTCACGTGTGGTTGGTATGGAGAATGACTATCCATGTTCATGGTTGGAATATGTCAGTGTTGCATGAGTATATTTTGGGGTATACATGTGTATTTACGAAATGATGTAGTAAAAGGGTATACCATGGGTTATGCATGTTTGCTTTATGAAAAGTTTGATTGTGAAAGGGTATACATGCTTTGGGGTACATTGGAATGTGTATATTTATGAATATCTATTATGGGTACACTTAAACCATGTTGTATTGTATGTTGTATTGCATTCCTTTTTATTTTGCATGATTGAAAAATATTGGGGAATGCTTATCTACACTCTTTGATCAAGAGTGTGGGTAGGAGGGAAGTGAGAGTCCTCTTCCATTGTTGGGAGAGAAAGGTTGGACCTATTGAGTGTTGGTGAGTGGTGTAAGAAGGAGAGAAGAGGACTTAGAGAGAGTTCTTCAAAGTGGGTTTAGGGCGGTGGTTTAGTTTTGTGGTAAAAAGAGAAGAGAAGGAAGGAAGGTGGTGAGGAGGTCACGGTTTTGGATGAAAACAGTGAGGGGAATGGAAGTTTGGGGACCTGGGGGAAGAAGAACATGAAAAGAGAAGAATGGAAGTGGAAGGTAGAGATGGGCACATTACAAATCACCGAACAGAGGCAACGAGAAGTAACGAGAGTCTTGGGGTGGGAGTTGAGAAAGAAAGGAATGGAGTAGATTCTTGGACTTGACTTGGAATGTTATGGAAATGAAGAAAATGAGACAAGTGAAGAGTGGGGGGCTAACATTTGTAGGAGCCGAGAAGGTCTAAGTGGTTTTTGGATGAAATAGAAATGGAAAGGGGTGGTTGTGGTGCATGCAAATTACGTAAAGAGTGGAAAAGAAAAAAAATTAGAAAAGAGAGGAAGGAGGTAGTTGACGTAAACAGTTAGGCGAAGTAAGGTGTGTTTGAAAAGTCAAAAGGGAAAAGAGGGAATGTAGGTGAGTGTGTGTGTGTGTTGCTACGTAAATTGTAGAGGGAGTTAATAGAAAAACAAAATGAAAGAATGTATGGGAATGAGGTGTGGGACCGTGCCAATTAAAGAAGGAGGGGAGAATAATGTAGGTCTGAGTTGTATTTTACGTAACAAATATAATACTTTGACACGGTTAAAGGAATTGACATTCATTTGACACGTCGTGGGACCAATTATTGTCAATGTCATAAAGGATATATTTGTCATTTGAGTCTGTGGGCTGCTTTTGTGGTGGTTTGTGAGAGAATAAATGAAACGATGCGTTTCAGTGATTTAAAGCTGCTGTAGGGTCCTGTCTTTGTTTTGTGGTGGTTATATATTAATAACATGTGTAGTATATGCATTACTTCTTTTAATAAATGAGATGGATAAGGATTTAACAAGGTGTACAAAATACACTAAGAGTAGTGAATATATTTACAATATATATATATATATATATACATATACATATATATATATATATGTATATACATATATACATATATATGTATATATATATATATATATGTATATATATATATACATATATATATATATATACATATATACATATATACATATATATGTATATATATATATATATGGAGATAGATTGTTTACAATATTGAATGCAGGTAAACATAATCAAAATCTATAGACAGCTGCAGTACTGGGAAGAATACCAACAGAGGGTGAGTGCTCTTATAGTTCCTGAACTAACTAAGAGCTTAATAGAAGGAGCATATAGTCCTCATCATTGTTGGAGGTAACAAATATTACACTTGTAGATTTGGTAAAAATTGGCTAATAGACACTGTATAAGTAGTAGGTGTTATGATGTGTGTAAATCAGTGAAAGGAAGCAAGGTACTGCTTTGTTGTAGGTAGTGTTATGTTGTTTTTTGATTCCTGTTGATAGCTTGTATGGCCATCGAAATTTAATAATATTGCCATGTTTTGATTCTTGTGATTAACTTGTTTTGACCACTTTCACTTATAGTGTCGGTATTTGCAGGTGTTTCCAATTGATGAGCTAGTATGTGTATCACTACAAGTTGTTACCAACAAGCTTCCAACACATTCCGTTGATGACATCCTTAGCAAATTCATTCCATCGGTTGACAACAACGAAAAACCTGAAGACAGTGGATCAAACAAGAATATTAAATGTTGAAAAATTTTAGGACTTTCATAATTTCCCGTTTTGTATTTCAGATTTATCTTTATTGTTAGTATGGAGTATTGTCCGTCTTTACATGGATGTGTTTTGTTGTAAAATTTGTTAAGTAATAAAGTCAACTTCATGGATCAGTTGTTGCATTAAGTTGTTATGTAATGTATGTTATGTTCTAAGTTTTATATCATGTTGCTTTCATATAAAAAAACTTGACAATATGATTCAGTAACTGGTTATACCTTGAGCAATATGTGGTTATGAATTAAACTGGTTGTGTACAACTGACGAAATCATTAATAAAAAAATATGGGGTCATCCAATCTTGCATTTGAATAAGACTTAAATCATATTACAACAAAGTAGAATGACTAAAGCAATTAATTACGTGCAACTTGCACAAATGAAACATAGATAACACAAGTGTCGGTCAAAAACTGATTTCACAAGTTTTGGTGCAGTAACTGGTTAAGTCCTAAGTCCTATGTGGTGCAGTTTCGGTCAAAAATCTTAACTTCAATATTAAGGATCATATTACTTTTGGTGCAGTAAGTGATTATCCAATCAAGGGTATGTGGTGTAGTATGGAAGTCGTTATATACAACAAATGTAGTGGTTCTTGAAGAAAGATTACATCATATTTATTGGTACAATAACTTGTTATTTACTCAGTCCTATGTGGTTATTTCTTAAGTTGGTTATGTACATCTACAAAAATGCTTAAGTTGAATATGAAGGATCATATTAGTTAGTCCAGTAAGTGGTTATCCAAATCAAGGGTTTGTGGTCTAGTATGAAACTCGTTATGTAGAACAAATATAGTGGTTCTTGAGGATAAATTTCATCACATTTATTGGTACAGTAACTGGTTATGTGCTTATTTGTATGTGGTTATTTCTGAAGCTGGTTCTGTACAACTAAAAAACTCTTACGTTCAATATGAAGGATCAAATGAGTTTGATGCAGTAAATGATTATCTAATCAAGGGTATGTGGTGTAGTATCAAACACCTTATGCAGAAAAAATCTAAGGGTTCTTGAGGATAAATTTCATAACATTTATTGGTGCAGTAACTGGTTGCGTACTTATTCGTATGTGGTTATTTCTAAAGCTGGTTTTGTACAATTAAAAATCCGCTTAAGCTTAATATGAAGGATCAAATGAGTTTGGTGTAGTAAGTGGTTATCCAATCAAGGGCATGTGATGTAGTATCAAACTCCTTATGTAGAACAAACCTAGGGGTTCTTGAGGATAAATTTCACCATATTTATTGGTGCAGTAACTAGTTATGTACTCATTCATATGTGGTTATTTTTTGAGTTGTTTCTGAACAACTAAAAAACTGTTTAAGTTCAATATGAAGGATCAAATTTGATGCAGTAATTGGTTATCCAATAAAGGATATGTGGTGTAGTATGAAAGTCGTTATATACAACAAATTTACTGCTTCTTGAGGATAAATTTCATCATATTTATTGGTGCAGTAAGTGGTTATGTTCTCAATTGTATGTGGTTATTTCTTAAGTTGTTTATATACATCTACAAAAATGCTTAAGTTGAATATGAAGGATCATATTAGTTAGTCCAATAAGTGGTTATCCAACCAAGGGTTTGTGATCTAGTATGAAACTCGTTATGTAGAAAAAATATAGTGGTTCTTGAGGATAAATTTCAACACATTTATTGGTGCAGTAACTGGTTATGTACTCATTCGTATGTGGTTATTTATGAAGTTGGTTCTGTACAAGTAAAATCGTTATGTAGAACAAATCTAGTGGTTCCTGAGGATAAATTTCTATCACATTTATTGGTGAAGTAACTGGTTATGTACTTATTCTGATGTGGTTATTTCTGAATCTGATTTTGTACAACTAAAAAAATGTTTATGTTCAATATGAAGGATGATATTAGTTTGGTACAGTAAGTGGTTATATAGCAAGTGTTATTTGATTATTTATTAACCTTGTTATGTACAACTAAAACAAATGTTTTAAGTTAAATATAAAGGGTCATATTACTTAGTGTAATTAGTGTAATTAGTGGTTACCCATTCAAGAATATATGGTTTTTTATGCTTACAACTACATCAAGGACTCTTCCAAACACTTGGTCTTAAATGACCTTTTACAAGAAAAACAAAAGAAAATTAAATCTAAAACAGATTACAAATTTAGAATTCCAAGAGGATCAAGCTACACTACTTTGTTGCTCCATGTATGCACTACTTTGAAACTTGTTGAGCTGCTTCCATGCTTGTTTGGATCCTTCACTCCTTATACATTGTTGTTTCACATTTTTGTAGACCAGAACTAGCTACTACAGGACATGTTTTCTGTTCTGGAACAACTTGGATATAGCAATTGAGATGCAATCAAAAGGAGATTTGATGATCTGCATGTTACCTATATCAAGGATCATATTACCTTTCAATCTGCAAGAACCTTTTAATTGCCAAAGTTCCACAGTCAAGTCTTAATTTTTTATTATAAATGGCATCACTGTATTAAAACAAAAAATGAGATATATAAATGACAAATATTATTAAAAGAAAATGAGAAAAAAAAACAAAAAACATTGGGGTCAAACCAAACCCATGAACAAAAAATACAAGATTAAAGTTGAGATATATGAATTAATTTTATTTTTTTCAAAACTTTGCTTTATTTTACTTTCTTACAGAGCTTGGTAAGAAGTTTAGTCAAATTGACCTATCTGCAACATATAAACATTAGTTTAATATGAACCTGGTATTAGCACATTGGCAGGAGAATTCACAAGCTCCCTTCCAAAAATGATTCCAGAAGAAACATCTGCTGCAAACTTAAGTTTCTTCTCCAATTCAGGCTTAGATCCAAGCCCGATAATATCCATTGATCTAAGTGTCGATTTCTTAGACCTAGACTTGTACCTGTTATCTTCAAAAGTTCCCAGCACAGTCCCTGCCACACAACAACTCAATGGCCACCCTTCTCACGCTAAGAAGGTACCAAGGACTCAAGATTATGAGCGACAGGAATGTAGTTTCTCACTCAAATGCCAAAGATAAAACAAAATGATTTCTCTGTTATTACCTTTCAAACAAAATCAGTTTGTAAAAACAAGAAGGCAACTATTAGAAGCCTACCTCAAACACACCACCGATTGAAGCAGCTCAGGACACCAACGAAGATCGACGAAGAATAATGCATCGTGAGAGAAAGAAAAACCTAAATGTGATTTTCGAAACGAGGAACGAGAGAAGATTAAAACTCAAATATTACTTTTTGCCCTTTTACCCACATCCACTTTTCAATTTTCTTTTAAAAACACTTATGTGTACCGTGTCAAATGAGTGTAAGTGACACGTAGGCGTGTCAAGCTATTACTACTCTTTACGTAAAGTGAGAAGAAAAGAGTAGTCAATGTTGTTGGGAATAAACAAAATAAAAGAGTGAGTAAAGAGAGGTGGGACCGTGAGCATTGAATGGAAGAGAGAGAATAGTGAAATGAAAATTGTAGTATTTAGGTGTGTGAAGAAGGGTTACGTAAAAAGCAAAGAGAAAGGGGGAGAGAAAGAGAGAATTTGGTGAGAAATGAGTGACTTAAAGTGGGACCTACCTTGGAAGTGAGAGAAAATGTAATTTAATGGCCTTGGGGCCACTTGAAAAGGTAGATATAGAAGGGAGTGTGTTTAGAGTAAAAAGGGGGTGTATTGGAATTAGGTGTTTTCTTTGGTGTTGGGAATTTAGTAAAAAGTGAGGGTGCACTAGAAATGTTGTTCTAGTTTATGGAAGTGTGAAATTAGTAATTTCACGGGGGTGCGTCAGTAGGAAAAATAATTGAATTAAGTTATTTAATTATTTGTGAATTTTTAATTAATTGTTGGTCAATGAATTTGATTGACGTTGTATATGATGGTGATTTATGTATCGTTGTGATGGTGAAGTTGTGAGAGCAAGCGTTCTGTCATTTTCTTAGAATTTTTGTCGAATCGATGGTGTTCGTATTGCAATACGATAGTGTGTTGAGTCTCTACGGAGACTAAGATTTGAGTGTCACCCTTTCCTCGTGCGTGAGGACTAGAGAGGGTTGGATGTCTCGCCCAATGACTTCGGCTTGTGTGAGTATAGTGCTCGGTGGGTGCGCCTAACCGAAGTTTTTACTCGTAATTCCTTAAGGAGTCGGGGAGATAGGTCTGAAGTTGCGATGGAAGACGATTCGAATCGCCCTGTTTTGCGAAACAAGTTTTGTACGACAAAATTCAAGGAAACAACAGAAACTTGTGAGAATAATCTGAGTCATTGTTTCGAATACCATGATGTATTGTGGATTTATGACTATGATAGTCTGGGTGGTGATGATTTAGGTTATGAGTTGAATAATGTGATGTATTGTAAGGTTATGACTAGGATAATCCATGTTATAATGTTTTGACATTGAAATTATATGCTATGTTATGTTCTTAGTTACTCACCCTTTCCTTTTGTGGTTGTGGTTCCACCTGCGATGATCGTACTTGTACGAGAGTAGATGGCGTTGCAGATAAGGCAGGGATGGAGTAGCACGACGAGAGATATGAGAATAAATATGGGAAATTTATCGCGTTTTAAAGTTATTTTATGTTTTTGAATAAAAGATTTGATATTTGTAAGGTTTCAACTTTATGTTGTAAGACGCTTAACTTTTGAGGCTTTGTTTCCACGACGTTATTTTTAAATATAAAAAAAAAAGAATTTGGCGTAAATTTTGGATTTTGTGATTTTCTAGTGACACTTAGTTAGGGGTGTTACAAAACTCATCTAACTAGTTGAGTTAGTTTGTAAAACCAAGAGTGGTCAAACTTGTTGTAATCATTTAAAGATTAGTGAAATATCTTAAGTGTGCTTAAGGGAGAACTGAATGTAGCTCAATTAAGAGTGAACTAATATAAACATAAGTCTTCATCTTTGCTTTCGTTTTTAAAAGCTTTCTAAATGCTTCTAAAAATCTTTAAGTATTCATCACTACTTCTAGACCGTCAAACCCTTGCAATGACGTCTAACACTTATTTGCAAAAAAAAAAAAATTTAAACTCTATTCAAATCCCTCCTTTATAGTTCCAGATATGAAATTAGTTAAACGGTTGAGATAATGAAAATTGTTTTAACAAAACAAAAATAGTTCTTCAAATGAAACAAAAATTAAAAATAATAGAACAAAGAAGATATTTTTTTTAATATTACATACTAAATGAAGAGTTTATGCGGTTAAACATTTAAATTGAGAGTTAAACATTCTCATGTGAGAAAAATATAAATAAATAAAAATATTAAAAAGACTTAGAAATATCCAAATATAAGACATACAAAATACTTTGATTCACATACATCATATAAAAAGGTTTAAAGAATAATTTTGATGTATTATTTCAAAGAGTATGGTAACATATATATACATACAAGGGTCCTATAATTCCTCATCTATTAAAGGAATGATAACTGCACAAATTTGCACAAAATATAATAATGTCTAAATTGTAGCCAATACAATATTTGATTACCTAATATTTACTAATATAATATTTGACATATTTTAACATCTCACTCAAGTTGGTTCATGGATATCACACATTCTCAACTAGAATAAAGACTCATTAAACAATCTTCTTGACACTCCTTTGGTGAGAATTTCAGTCAACTGCAATTTTGATCTTACAAAAGACTCATTAAACAATTTTTTCTCAGGAGTTCACAAAGAACGTTCCCTGGGGGACGAGAGTGACAGTTCGTTGAGAACTTCTCACTTCTCGGTTTTTGTCCAGGAGTTCACTAAGAGCGTTCCCTGGTGGACGAGAGTGACAATTCATTTAGAACATTCCTTACTTCTCGATTTTTGCCCAGGAGTTCATGGAGAACGTTCCCTGGTGGACGAGAATAACAGTTCATTTAGAACATTCCTCACTTCTCGATTTTTGCCCAGGAGTTCACGGAGAACGTTTCCTGGTGGACGAGAATAACAGTTCATTTAGAGCGTTCCTCACTTCTCGATTTTTGCCTAGGAGTTCAGGGAAAATGTTCCCTGATAGACGAGAGTGACAATTCATTGAGAACGTTCCTCACTTCTTGTTATGATCCAAAAGCTTTTTCATCTGCATACCTTTAGCACTGTCCCACTCGGAATGACCCTATGAGTTTACCGCTGGGGCTAAATACCATACCAGTTTATATATATAATATAAATTGTTCAAATATGTCATCGTATGTTTGTTAATACGTATACAAAGTTTTTTTAAAATAAAAAATAATAATAAACATATTACGAAAAGGAATCAGTTCATTCATGAATTATTTTATTTAAACTTTAAATTAATTAAGTGTTTACGAAATAAGTACTTTTAAACAAAAAATACCTTAAAGAAGTATATTACTTACTTTTAAAATAAACATATTTGAAAAAAAAACTAATAATTTTAACTAAGTTACATGTTATTTGAAATTTAAGCATGAGTTTCTCTCTTGATATAAAAATAAAAATTTAAACAATATATAAAACTTGCTTTGCATTTGAAGATGATATCAAGAGAATATATGTAGTTTGTTTCAAAAGATTTGTTTTATATATATATATATATATATATATATTGTTAAAAATTGGATAATATACAGAAATGAGAAATGAGAAATGTGAATTAAGTAAAATATTGAATAAAAAGGAAAATGAAAAAGTGATCATTATATAAAAATAAATATCTATAAATTTATTATTTTAAGGTTTTAGGTTAAAATACATGTTAATCTCCTATATAATTACATTCCAATATTGTGGTGTCTTTTCGATAACTTTTTTTCTATAAAATTCATAATTTAATTTACATATTGTTTCGGTAGGGATTAGTTCAGGACTGAGAGACTAACCTTTCTGACGTGTCCTTCTTACTTCTGAACCCTTGGATTGTCACTCTTGACCGGAGGGGGAGGTACCTGTAAAAGGCACTCTGACGCTCAAGTTAGGTGTGGGATTTGAAGAGCTTGTGCTCACTATTTAATATTCAGTGAACTGTTATCACTATTGAGTATTTGGTCGTAGTGGAGTGTGGGTAGAACGTAAGTAGAATGTAAGTGGAACGTACTTGGCTTTTGGTCCTGTCATTGTATTTACAAGTGTTTCATAGACCAAATAATAACAAACTTACCTGGAGATTCGGTACGTTATTCATCAATGGTTTTATCAATATCTCTAATCAGATATCTTTGGTTATTTTAACCGTCTGTTAGACTTTTGGCCCAATAATGATTTAAACAGTAATAACTTAAACGCCGGCCTAATTATGGCTCAACATTAATGTAGCGAATGGACCGAACGGTACTTAGTGTTAACAGTTCAGTCCTGAGTGTATATCATACACATATATAATGAAATCTTATATTATAAAAAATACATGGAATATTTTGAAGACACCTTGTGTCTCATTGCTTGTTAGCCGACCATATATAGTGAAAATAGACTTAAAACAAAGATAGGAGAACATAGAAAAATAAAAGAATTTTGGTAATTAATTATGTGAAGCAACCGGCCATAAATATTAATATAAATGTGTAGTGTGTGGCCGGCTTCGTACTCTTACAATTTTCATTTTTGCTGGCTTCGATTAATAATTTCAACATGGCTATCACCACTACCTGTTATCACTCTTTCTCTTTTTTACAAAAACTCTCTTTGATTTTTCAGTCATCATTTACTTTTTGTATTTAAAAAGTCTCACATTATTTAATAATCCAAGAAAAAAAAATGATTCATATATATTTTCATCTCTTAATTTACTTACACACTTTTAAAAAATAATGGTCATGCACATCAGACTTTTTATTAAACCAATGAAGTTTCACTCACGCGTAATATTAGTATTAATTAAAGTTTAATAATAATGTAAAACTGTTTCATAGATGCCAATAACAAAATACACACACACTCATAATAAAATCTAACACGAATCGACCTACAAAATATTTAACTATGATCAAAATATGTATATGAAAAAATAAAACTTATACACTCATTATATTAACATTTTATGTAAGAGACAACGTCAAATCTTTTATATCGATTGACTCATAAATCATTAATACTGAATCTTTCGTATATATTTCTCTAAAAACATAATCTATCAAACTAGCATTAAATTGAGATTTTGTATAAATTGAGTATTTCATGCTTTGTTACAAACTCATTGCATAATTAATAAGTTTCAATGTTTGAATTAGATTGCAATGTTTGAAATTTTGGATCAATTATTGATTCAAGGTACTGAATTAACTAAGAATTCCCCAACTATGGAATGGAACGGCTGAGTTGTAGATTTGTTTATGAATGTACTATGAAATTCATATTTTTAACTTCAATGGCAAATGTAAGTAAAAATAAAATAAAATACTAAACTAGTTTTTGATGAAATATTATAGATAACCAATGTTGATATGATTTATTATTGTTTTTTATTTTCTTTTTAAGATCACGTAACCTTTTATCTAAACATCTTACCATTATTTTCTTAACTTGATTAAACTAATACTTAAGGGTGTTGTCTTGGTATCCTTTTAGAATAGAGAGTTTTAGTATCCTTTGAGGTGGATCTAATGAAGAGATGCCATATGTGAGAGGAATCTGTCAAATAATAATAATTAATAATAATAATAATATCATTATTATTATTATTATTATTATTATTATTATTATTATTATTATTATTTTACACCCGTAGGGACTTTGCCTCTTCATTCGAATATGAAGATGTTGTTAAAGCCTTCTTTTTTCACACCCACGTAGAATTTCATCTCTTATGTATCATAATATAGTAAGGTTCACTTAGTTGACATTGAATTAAAAGTGTTACATATATGTCGGGTTTTCACTATCCATATTAAAGGATGCTAAAATCCTTATTTTTTTAGGGGCACAAAATTAACACTCAATATTTAAAGGACTAATTAAAGTAAGTAATTATCATCCATGAGTTTAACTAAATATGCACTTGTTAACACATTAAAAAAAATAGTACATAAAAGTTTTTAATTCAAAGGGATTTATGGAGTAAACGAAGATAAAAACCTAAATTTTTAAATTTGAGTCTCCACTCTTTTTTAGATATTTCCTTCATCAAACTTAGTTGTCAATTTTTTTCGTTAACAAAATATGTATAAGTTTCTATAATACAAAATTAACAATAAAAAATCACACAGAATTATTATTATAATAAGACTAAAATTATATGAAAATTGAATATAAAAGAACCTAAAGTTGTAATTATCAAGAAAATGAGTCTAAATCTTATTTTAAATGGAAATGAGAAAGTTAAATAATAACGTATAAAAAAAACTCAAACTTATTGTTTTAAAGCTAAATAATAACGTATTTGTATTTTTTCATTGAATCTCCTCAAAGGATACATCACTGGTATCAAAACTGAATATACTGAAAAATATTAATATGAAGAGACTTACATTTGAAATAAAAGGAATTTTTATGAATCCAAATATGAATATAAATCATAATCTATTATCTTAAAATTATAGGTTTTGAAGCAGTAACAGCTCCTAAGGACCCTACTCAAGTCTTCTTCACTTAATCTAATTGACTATTTTACATATGCAACAATATAATATATATATATATATATATATATATATATATATATATATATTAAGAAAAGTATAATGAAAATGTTTCGTGGAAAAAAACAATAGGTAAAAATTGAGAAATGGTCAAGAGAATATTTTATTCTGAAAGAATTGTACATAGTGTGTGGCACTGTTGCAAAGCCTCCTCGATAGAATCTTCAGTAGATGACAACTAACCAAAATGCCATAGCAGAACGAACTTTTAGCAAACGCAAAAACAATAAAGAAAGGGGAAAAATGTTGCATGAACATGTTGAACTGGAAATTCTCAATTTATTTCAAAAATAATAAACTATGTACAAGCAAGTTTTACTCACAGGCTAAGAGAATCAAAGTATCATTCTTCAATAATACCCCTTTTGAATAGTGTTTGTTATGTATCTTGCTAGCTACTTTTGAAGCATTTTAAAACACAAAGTGTGTGGGAAGTCTCTTTGAAAAAGACAACTAAGGTCACAAATCACTCTAATCTGATCCTTCTTCCCATTCTTTTTTTCCAGATTTCAAGCACCTCAAGTAACAATGGAAGACATAAACAGGTGGCTATTATCCTCTTATCTGAATGAAAGTGTTGACCATGAATTTGCCATCAGAAGGTATTGTCCTGCAAGAATGGAGCAAGAGCAAGGAGGAGAGTGCCAAGATCAAGAGGGAGTATTGTTTGATGATACTGAATTATGTTATTCTGATGCCAGCACTCCTTGTTTAGCTTCATCAGAAGTTGATGACTTTGTTGACAGCTTCATCAACATGGATCAGTATGAGAAAGCAGATAAAGGGCACCAAGAGAAGCATCAAAGTTTTGGCCACTTTGTGGTGATGAATAATGATGAGGATGAGGTTGATGCTGATGAATACTCCTCCATGAATGGTGTCTTTGGATATCTTCCAGCCACCATGGAGGATTCAGAGTTGGAGATGTATGAAAATCTGACAATGTTGGAGGAAGAGGTTGCAATGAGTGACTCTTTTGGTACTTTACCTGAGTTTGTGCATTGTGGAAAAGAGGCCAACCTTGGTGTGGAGCAAGGGTTAGAGTTGGTTCATATGCTGCTGGCCTGTGCTGAAGCTGTGGGGTGCAGGGACAACCACCAGACAGAGTTGCTGATTAACAGAATCTGGGCTTTGGCAAGCCCTTCAGGAGATGCACTGCAGAGAGTTTCTTACTGTTTTGCCACAGGATTGAAGTGCAGGTTGTCAAAAAGTACTTTTATGGATATGCCTTTGATCAATAGGGAGAATAAGCTGGAAGCATTTCAACTTCTTTACCAAATCACACCTTACATTGCCTTTGGTTTCATGGCTGCAAATGAAGCCATATTCCAAGCATCACAAGGAAAGAGCTCAATACACATTGTTGATTTAGGAATGCAGCATACCCTTCAATGGTCTTCTCTGATCAGGGCCTTTGTTTCAAGGCCTGAAGGACCTCCAATGGTTAGGATCACTGGCTTAACAGACAATGAAGATAACTCTAAACTTCAAACCAGCATGAATGTGCTTGTGCAGGAAGCAAGCTCTTTGGGAATGCACCTTGAATTCCACACAATTTCTGAGCCTGCATCTCCTTCAGTTTTTACTGTGGAGAAGCTGAACTTGAGAAAAGGTGAAGTTTTATTTGTTAATAGTATCTTGCAGTTGCACAAGTATGTGAAAGAGAGTAGAGGCAATCTGAAGGAAATTCTGCTGTCAGTGAAGAAGTTAGGTCCAACTGCTTTTACAGTGGTGGAGCAAGACACAAACCATAATGGCCCTTTCTTCCTTGGGAGATTTTTGGAGTCCCTTCACTATTACTCAGCCATATTTGACTCTCTTGAGGCATGCATGCCAAGAAACAGCCAACAAAGGATGAAGATAGAGAGATTACACTTTGCAGAGGAAATTCTGAATATTGTAGCTTATGAGGGTCCAGAGAGAATAGAAAGACATGAAAGGGTAGAGCAGTGGAGAAGGCAATTAGGCAGAGCAGGATTTCAGGTGATGCCATTGAAGTGCACAAGCCAAGTTAGAATGATGCTTTCTGTTTATGACTGTGATGGCTACACATTATCAAGTGAAAAGGGAAACCTTCTACTTGGATGGAAAGGAAGGCCAGTAATTATGTCTTCTGCATGGCAAGTGGCAAGTGTTTGATTTTCCTTAGTCAGAAGAAGCAAAGACAAAAATGTTCATTTGGTTATTCATTGCAATACTATGTTTCTTTAACAACTAATTTGATAAAACTAGTCATCTTCTGCCTTATCTTCTGCACTTTCCCTCATTGATGATGCAAAATTTGCCAAGCATCTTGAGTTAGCTATTTGTGATTGTACCTTTTGACCAAAGAATTCAGTCCTAGAATTCATATGAAAAGGAAGAGATATACTTTCCCTAGGACCATTCAAACTGTATTAATGTTATTGTTTTAGTGAAGGCTGGATCATTCTTTTGCAAACAAACTTAAAGATCACAATATCACGTTTAGTCTGTTTAATCTAAATTTGTGACCCTTCGTTTATTGTTTATTGTTTATTTTTATTCAATGTAAAAAATAATCACTAAAAGGAAAAGTGTTTTACTCTTCATTTGATTCTTATTTTTGATCATTTTTTCAAGTAACGAATTCTCATTGTATTTATCCTTAGAGAATAATCACAAAGGTGGAGTGTTCTTACATTTCCTTTTATAACTTATTCTTGCTTTCTTTTATTTTAATGAATTTCGGACTGAAACCTGTTACTACCGAGTAGGGTCAGCCGACCGAGCATACTTGTTTTACCGAGCACGCGGGGTTGATCGGCCAATTAGACCGACCGGGCACAGGAAGGTGATGGAAACTTTCCAGCCGTTGGCTGGAGACAACTTTTTAATAACCATGAATGCGTAATTAATGGTGTAACGGTTAGTGTCGAGCAGCTAAGGTGAGCATTGATCGTCATTAAGAGGTAAATTAATGGATAAGATTCTTTGAAACCATATAAATAACAAACGATGGAGAAGGTAAACTCTCTGATTCTGATTGATTTTCATTAGACTTGCAAGGATAATTTCTGACTTGAGCGTCGGAGTGTTTCCTGCAGGTCACCCCACTTTGACAGTGAGAGAGGATTCAGGAGTGAAGGAGAAGGACCGGTCGGCAACGGAGGAGCATTTTCGAATAGGAGCAGCAGGAGTTTCCCTCGGTCCCTTTCAGCAGAAACATTTTGGCGCCCATCGTGGGGCCGAGGATTGTTGAGGACAACCCACTAAGACCACAGGGATGGAGCAGGACCAGGCAGTGTTTATGCAAGAGATGAGAAGAAGGATGGAGGCGATGCAGGCAGAAATTGAGACCCTTAGGGGCGAGCGTGATGCGGCTAGAGGGGCACAAGCTAACCGCCAATCTTCCGCACGCGCCCCGACACCACCTATTGTTGAGATGCCGGAGACAGAGCCGGATTCGGAGGAAGACACAGATCCTACCCATGACAGTCATTATCACGGGGAGGATCAGAGTGATGCTGGATCGCATCGGACCGCCAATCGCCCGGTCCCAGCCGGCCGAGCGAGAGCCCTGCATCCGTTCACAGCGGCGGTCATGGAGGAACAGATCCCGGAGAGGGTGTTTCCGGCCGTAGAGAAGTATGACGGGTTAGGTGATCTGGAGGAGCATTTGAGGTCCTTCGTCGACGCCATGACCATTTACTCCCCCAGTGAAAATGTCTGGTGCAGGGTTTTTTCCTTATCGATTAAGGGAGAAGCCTTAGCATGGTTTCATTCGTTGAGACCTCGAACCATTGGTAATTTCGCCACCCTGAAGGACATGTTTGAGCAGCAGTTTTTGGCGGGTAGAGCTCGAAACTTGACGTATTTGGAGTTGACCAACATAAAACAGGAGAAGGGAGAAAGTCTTCGAGACTTCATGGACCGGTTTAACAGAACCGCTCGGCAAGTGAGGGGAGTGGGTAAGAAGTTTACCATCAGCACTCTGGCCACCGCATCGACCTCAAGGCAGGAGAAGAAGGAAGGTAAAAAACCGTTCGTACCCGACGAGCGATCAAAAGGCCAGAAGTACAGAGATGGCCCGAAGGGGGGTAGATTCGAAAGATACACCCCATTGGATATGCCAAGGGCTAGAGTTTTGGAAGAAGCTTTGAGTGCAGACCTGATTCGGGTAAGACCTTCTCGGTCATCACCCAAGGCGGACGGAAGTAAACATTGCACCTATCATTTAAACATAGGGCATAACACCGAAGACTGTACGGTGTTGAAGGATAAGGTGGAAGAACTAATCCGGGCGGGTCACCTGAAGAAGTTCGTGAAGAAGGAGCGGAGGGCGAGAAGCCCACCCCGGAGGACGAGGGTGGAACGAAGTGTTAGGAGAGATGACCGACGCCCGGATCGGAGGCGGAGTAGAACTCGTAGCCATGACCGATCACTGCATGGCACGATAAACACTATCTCGGGAGGTTTTGCTGGAGGGTCGTCGACGTCAGCAAGGAAGAGAAATTTGAGGGAGCTTAAGAGTGTTCACAGGGTAGATGTGAGGAAGCGTGATAACAGTTGAAAAACTGTTATTTTCATGCTTAAATTGATACTAAAAACAACCCTTAACACTTAGAAACTAGCTTGAAATCATGCTTTTATTCATATTTTCATAAATAAGAGAGTTGGACAGGTTTATGCTTGATTTCAGTGTTTTTGTGCAGGTTTTAAGGTGAATTTGGTGAAAGAAGTGAAGAAGGAGAGAGATGGAATCAGAAAAGACATCAAAAAGTGCAAAAGGAGAAACCGCAACTGTCGCTCAGCGGCAGTTTACCGCTGAGCGGTACTCAGAAAGTCACGGGAGGTCCGCTGAGGGGCAAAATGGCCGCTGAGGGGAAGAACCGAGCTCACGCACTTACCGCTGAGCGGTAGTTTACCACTGAGCGGCACTAATTTTGGGCTTGGGCCTAATTTTCTGTAATTTACGAATAATATATAAGCTTTAGGGTTTCCTAGGGTTTGTATCTTTGGCTGTGACGAAGCAAATACTCTCTCTTCCACCCCTTTGAAGGAGGATCTTGGATGCTCAAGCTACCTCTTCACCTTTCTAGGGTTTTATCTTACATTCTTTCATTATTGTTCATCTAGGTTCACCATGAATATGGTGAACTAAACCTTGTATGTTAGTTGGGGAATCAATGTAATCTTTTGAAGCTCTCATATATGGAATTTGTGCTTGCATCTTAATCTAAGACTTATGCTTTCTTTCATCATTAGTTAGGGTTTTTCCTCTTTGCTCAAGGCTTGCTTTGTTTAACTCATTCAATGCATGATTATTGGTTTTGTCGATACGGAAACGTACGGGGAAGTCTAGATCTGGGGAATTTCTCCCAATAGGTATATTGGTTGCCTTAAGCTCCTGTGCTAAATAAACTAATTATTAGGAATGCTAGGAATCGTATGAACTCGTAATTAGGGAGAAGCCTTCTTTGAAAGGTAATTTAGAGAGTGGCATTAACAATGATGAATTGAATGTTGAATTCCTAAAATATATGAGAGTGGATAAGATGAAATTGATACCCCAACAACATATTCATCCATATACTCCATTGAAAGTGTTTGTACTTTGCTTTAGCCATTGATCAACCTCATGCATTCATGTTTATTTTCGTCTTTTGCATATAAAAATCCAATTATTTCCGTTCTTAAGTCTTAAATAATCAACAAATCACATAACTAAACTAGGCCGTGAGTCCTTTGGGAGAACGATACTTGGTCTTACCAAGTTTATTACTTGAACGATTCGGTCATACTTGCCGATTGTAAAACAAGTTTGTGACATCATATTTTGGTGCTCATAAATCTGTCATCAAAGCGCTCCATGCCGCCAATCACATTCACCGATGAAGATTTTCATGCTCTTGATCCGGATCAAGATGATCCGATGGTGATAACAGCTGTAATATCTCGATACAGCATGGGGAAGGTGTTGGTGGATCAAGGCAGTTCTGTTAACATTCTTTACTGGAAGATGTTTCAACAGATGGACATATCTGAGGACCTGATAGTCCCGTATAACGAGCAGATAGTAGGATTTTCGGGGGAGAGGATGGATACGAGAGGATATGTAGATCTGAGGACTTGCTTGGGAACTGAGCGGAATAAAGAGTTGAAGACCAGGTTTTTACTGGTAGAGGCAAACACATCGTATAATGTGTTGTTGGGCCGACCATGCTTGAATGCGTTTGGGGCCATCGTTTCCACGCCTCACCTTACACTCAAATTTCCATCAGAAAATGGAACCATTTGCACCGTTCGGTCCGACCAGAGGATTGCCAGAGAATGTTATGTGGCCGGGCTGAAGGTTCAGCAATCTTCATCTGATCCATCCAATCGGCAGAGGAGAAAATGATCGGAGGTAGCCATGGCGGATCTAGATCTGAGAACTAATACCGATGATCGGATGGAACCAGTGGGAGAAACAAGGCCTTTCAGCCTTGGGCGGAAGGAGGAACAAGTTACTACCATCGGGAGTGAGCTGGAAGAAGACCAAGCCAGGTCGATAGGTGCGGAGTTGAAAAAGAACAAAGATTTGTTTGCCTGGACTGCAGCCGATATGCCAGGAATCCACCCAAAAATTATGTCACACAAGCTGGCATTGTTCAAGGAGGCCCGATCGGTGGCCCAAAAGAAGAGAAGATTGGGAGAAGAGAAGAGATCGGCGGTGGCAGCTGAGGTGAAAAAGCTGTTAGAGGCAGATTTCATCCGTGAAATCAAGTACACAACTTGGCTGGCGAACGTTGTGATGGTGAAGAAGTCAAGTGGGCAGTGGAGAATGTGTACGGACTTCACGGATCTCAACAAAGCTTGCCCCAAGGACTCTTATCCGCTACCAAGTATTGATGCGTTAGTGGATGGGGCTTCGGGGTTCCAAATGCTAAGTTTCCTAGATGCATATTCAGGGTACAATCAGATTCCTATGTTTCCCCCGGACAGTGATAAGACAACCTTCATCACCGAGCGGGCTAACTATTGTTACGAGGTTATGTCGTTCGGATTGAAGAATGCGGGGGCTACTTACCAGCGGTTGATGGATAGGGTCTTTTCTGATCAGATAGGTAGATGCATGGAGGTCTACGTGGATGATATGGTGGTGAGAAGCTGATCGGTGGAAGACCATGTGAGAGATCTTGCGGAGGTTTTCCATCAAGTTCGTAAGTACGATATGCGCCTTAACCCGACCAAGTGTACTTTCGGGGTACCGGCGGGAAAGTTTCTAGGTTTCCTGCTAACAACTAGAGGAATAGAGGCAAATCCCGACAAGTGCAGAACGATACTGAAAATGAGAAGCCCTCAGAACCTGAAGGAGGTTCAGAGGTTGGTAGGGAGGCTGACTTCATTATCGCGCTTTATTCCAAAGCTAGCCGAGCGGATAAAGCTGATAGTAAGAATCATGAAGAAAAATGCGGGTACCGATTGGGACGACCAGTGTGAGCAAGCCTTCAACGAAGTTAAAAGCATACTGGTCAGTCCACCGGTCATGGGACGACCTGATTCAGAGCATGCGTTACAGCTGTTCATGGAGATCTCGGAGGACACGGTCAACTCGGCTTTGGAGCAAGAGCAACCTGAGTTTAAACTCGTGTACTTCGTCAGCAGAACATTGCAGCCTGCGGAAACAAGGTACAAGCGAGTCGAGAAGATCGCTTTGGCCCTAGTGATGGCAGCGCGGTGCCTAAGGCCGTACTTCCAAAGTCATCAGGTGATAGTACGAACAGATCACCCGATCGCGAGAATCCTGCGCAAACCAGACCAAGCCGGGAGGATTGTAGGATGGTCCGTGGAGTTATCTGAATTCGGGCTACAATTCGAACCACGAGGGTCAATCCGAGGACAGCATTTGGCCGACTTTGCGGTCGAGTTACCTTGGGAAGAAGAATGCCCCTGAGAGTGGACCCTTTATGTGGATGACTCTTCTAAACGGTCTAGGGGTGGGGCAGGAATTGTGTTGGAGGGACCGGATGTCTTTGTCGTTGAACAGGCAATCATCTTCCGGTTCAAAATAAGTAACAATCAGGCCGAGTATAAAGCGGTAATAGCCGGGCTCGAACTGGCTAAGGACTTTGGGGCGGTTTCGGTCAAATGCCGAACGGACTCCCAATTGGTGGTGGGGCAGCTGACTAAGAGCTTTCAAACCAAAGATGATCAACTGCTTCGTTATTATCATAAGATAAAGGAGTTGGTGAAGCAGTTCCGGATGGTGGAATTCAAGCATGTACCGAGAGAGCAAAATGTAAGGACGGATGTTTTATCCAAACTCGCCAATTGTAAGGGAAAGGATCACTTGTCGTCGGTCATAAGGCAAGTTATGATGAGCCCTTCGGTGGAATGCTTGGCGGTTCATGAGGTTTCTAGTGAACCTAATTGGAGGAAGGCCGTAAGAGAAATTATTCAGAGGCAGGAGAGCGGCTTACACGTCCGAGCGGTTGAAGCAAAGAATGCCGCTCGGTTCTTATTAATAGGGGATGATCTGTACAAGAGAGGATTCTCCTCACCCTTGTTAAAATGTGTATCTGCGGAGGAAGCTGAGTATGTGATGAGGGAGCTGCACGGAGGGGCGTGTGGAATGCATACAGGGCAGCGAGCTTTGCGTGCCAAGGTGATAAGAGCGGACTATTTCTGGCCAACGGTGGAAAAAGACTGCAGGATGTTTGTACAGAGGTGTTTGAAGTGTCAAGAGCACGGCAAGAACCTCAATCTACCACCGGTAGAGTTACACAGTTTGATGTCTCCTTGATCGTTCGCGCAATGGGGGATGGATATTGTGGGACCCTTTCCAGTGGGTCGAGCTCAGAAGAGATTCTTGTTGGTAGCAATTGATTATTTCACCAAGTGGATAGAAGCGGAGCCGCTCGCAACAATCACGGCGGCGAGGGTTCAAAAGTTTGTATGGACGCTCATATGTCGATTTGGAATCCCCAAGACCATAGTTATGGACAACGGGCGGCATTTCGTTGACAAACGATTAGGGGATTTTTATAAAAAGCTGGGGATTAAGCATGTCATGAGCTCGGTAGAGCACCCACAGACGAACGGCCAAGTGGAAGCGGCCAACAAAGTCATTGTTGCAGAGCTGAAGAAAAGGTTGGGAGATGCCAAAGGAGCCTGGGTGGATGAACTTCAGGAAGTCCTATGGGGATACCGCTGCACACCGCACAGTACAACGGGGGAAACCCCGTTCAACCTTACATATGGAATGGACGCCATGTTACCAGTAGAAGTAGGGGAACCTACCATGCGAAGGGGAATTCAAAGTCTGCAAGATAACAATGATGAGCTTCGAGTGGAGCTAGACACCTCAGATGAACGAAGAGAGGTGGCAATGATCCGAGCGGAGGCTCAGAAAAGGCTTCTTGCGAGACGTTACAACACCAAGGTCAGACCTCGACAATTTGTTGAAGGAGACCTCGTGTGGAGAAAAACAGCCGAAGCCCGACGAAACCGATCGGCGGGAAAATTAGCCGCGAATTCGGAAGGCCCCTTCAGGGTGGTGGAAAACTTACAAAATGGAGCATATCGTCTGGAGCATCCAACGGGAAAGGCTATACCCAATACATGGAACGCATCCCATTTAAAATTTTATTTTAGCTAAGAGCTTTGTACTTATTATTCCATATCAATAATATTATTATGTTTATCACACGAAATCTTCATCATGTCTTAGCAGCCGAGCAGGTGAGACAGATTTCTCTTGTGAACTCTCACCTTGGTTTTAGGGCACGCTTCTAGAGAGCTCCTAAGACCTAAACCGAGCGGGTGAGGCAGATTTCTCTCGTGAACTCTCACCTTGGTCTTAGGGCACACTTCTAGAGAGTTCCTAAGACCTAAACCGAGCGGGTGAGGCAGATTTCTCTCGTGAACTCTCACCTTGGTCTTAGGGCACGCTTCTAGAGAGCTCCTAAGACCTAAACCAAGCGGGTGAGGCAGATTTCTCTCGTGAACTCTCACCTTGGTCTTAGGGCACGCTTCTAGAGAGCTCCTAAGACCTAAACCGAGCGGGTGAGGCAGATTTCTCTCGTGAATTCTCACCTTGGTGTTAGGGCACGCTTCTAGAGAGCTCCTAAGACCTAAACCGAGCGACAAAAATGGACTATTCACAAAGACATGATAAAGCATGAAAGAAGGCAAATGCGTTCAATAGGCGTGTATTCATCTCAAGCAAAAGTTCATTACAAAATAAAGGTGAAAAAAGCAGTAAAATCCTATGTCTAAGACCTAAGGCTGGACATCAGCTCCATCGGTCTCTGCAACTACTTCAGCGGCAGCTTCAACGTTGGGGGCGGCCGGAGATGAAGATGGAGGAACATGAATAGGAACTAGCTTATCGTCCATCATCATCATGCTTACGTCGAGATAGGGATCGTCGGTGGGAACTTGAAAGAGGAGGTTGCACTAGGCGAGCGCTTTGTCAAACCCGAGCAGATGCTCGTTCACCACTTCATCGCCCAGAAGTTTGTTATCCGCCTCCAGTTTCGTCACCTGATCTTGGAGCGAGTCCCGCTCGGCCGTCAGCTTTGTATTGGCAGCGGCGGCTTTTTGGAGGTCTAGCTTGGTGTCGTCCAGGGACCGTTGCATGCGGCGTTGGGTAGCACGGGCCTCCGCCAACAGAGTGCTGGCCTTCTTCTTGTCTTCCTCCGCCATTCGTTCGGTCTCGGCCAGATGAAGAGTCAAGTCTTGGTTGGCCTTGACGGTAGCGTCAAACCTCTCTTGAAGAGCTTGAAGCTCTGTGGAAGTCGAGGCTCTCTTATGGGCGGCGTAGGCTAGGCACATTGTTGACCGAGCGGCCAGCTCCATGGCCATGTCAGAGGCCTCCTCCTCGGTCATCCCGCTGACCAAGGCCTGTTCTTCAGCAAAGAGATCGAAGTGGATGCGCTTCGCCACCCACGTGTTAGGGCTTAACGGCCCAGCAAGCGGAGGACCGTCGGGCAGGATCCTCTTGGCGCGTTTGGGTTCAACGGAGGACTCCCGAACGGCCTTTCGTTTGCCCTTCTTCTTTAGGAGGGACTCCGGTTGAGGAGTCTTATCGGTCGAGCGACGAGGGGAGTTGGGCGGAGGAACGTCAGCAGAAGGTGGAGGAGTTGGCGCCTTTTGGACAGGAAGGGATGTTGCGGGAATGGCGGCAGTGTTCGGAGCACGGGAGGAGCTTCCTCCTGTTTTCCTTACATCGCCCCCCCTCTGAGCGAACAGGCGGGCGAAGGTGCTTCTTTTGGATGGATCCATTCGAGATAGATAATCTGCACGGCAAAAACAAATTTAGATAAGTTACAAATGGCTACTCAACTAAATACGGTCGAAAATAGGTTACCGAACACGTTAGAAGGAAGACTTTTGTGGCCCAGGAAACCGATCAGAGCACGCAAGAGGACTTGGGGGGCAGCTGACATAATTGATTTATCAAGTCCAGGTCTTCGGGTGTCATCCGGGGCTTGGGCCAGGAGATAACCTTTTTCGGATCTCGGGTCCAGTAGAAGGGAAATTTAGCTTCTTGGTTCGGGAAGCAGAAACTTTGGTACCCCGCTTCCAAAGGCACGACTTTAAAGAAATGTCCTTTAAAGTCCTTGTATGAGCTGTTGAAGAGTGTCAACAGGTGTTTGTTCCCGATCGTGCGAAGGGAAACCCACGGTTTGGAGGGGTGAGGCTGTACATGAAAGAAGTATAGGAAAGCTACAGGGGTAGGGCGAAGTGCTAAGCCGGTACAAATAGCTGAGAACGCTTGCATGAATGCCCAGCCGTTCGGGTGCAGCTGCGTAGGAGCCACGTTGAGCGTCCTCAGTACGCCCATTTGGAAGTCTGAGAACGGCAGAAGAACCTTCAGGTCTTTAAACATTGTAGCGTAAACGTAAAAGAAGTCGGTGGGGTAACTACCCCGACCGTGGCAGACCCGCTCGGTCATTTGGCAAACGGCCAGTTTAAAATGCGTGGCATCTTCAGCCGCCTTGACCAGAGAAATATTGCCCATCAAATCCCTAAAGGGCGGCGATGATGGAAGGAGGAAGAAATCTGTCTAACCTCGTGAGGAGCCCAATCGTAGCCAGGGACGACCGGCCAAACTCTGGGTTTCCCGTCCCAAGCGTCGGTGGAATCTACGTTAATGGCAACCTCCTCCGGAGTGTCGCTATCCTCTAGGAGATCGGAGGAATTCCCTGAAGGAGAATCCTCGGCCCCTTGCCCCGGAACGGCACCCAAGGAAGAAGATGGACTGTTAACGTCGTCATCGGCATACCCCCTGCCCTCTTCGCCGGAGAAGTCGGAAGACATGGTTACCTGAGGATGAGGGTGAGAAGGTTAGTAGCAAGCGTAAGGCGGAAGAAAGCAGCGATGGCGAGGGGAAGGGCGTAAAAGGCTAGGGTAAAAGTGGCGCTATTTATAGAAGGTAAAAGGCTGTGCACCAATCGAATCTGAAGCGTCAAACGTCAAAAGATCTAACGGTTTGGGCGACCTGACGGTTCATTCGCAGAGAGATCCAACGGTCTAGGCGATCTGACGATTCATTTTTCACTTTCCCGCTTAAAAATGTTGCAATCGTGACTACAAGGTTTTACTCTTGCAATAATCGCCAACATAAGGGAAGATGCAAACCGATCGGAGCCCATTTCAAAACCCTACGCAAAAGTATTGCTAGGGCTTGGGGGACTTGTGTTACTACCGAGTAGGGTCAGCCGACCGGGCATACTTGTTTTACCAAGCACGCGGGGTTGATCGGCCAATTAGACCGACCGGGCACAGGAAGGTGATGGAAACTTTCCAGCCGTTGGCTGAAGACATTGAATAATCATGAATGCGTAATTAATGGTGTAACGGTTAGTGTCGAGCAGTTAAGGTGAGCATTGATCGTCATTAAGAGGTAAATTAATGGATAAGATTCTTTGAAACCATATAAATAACAAACGATGGAGAAGGTAAACTCTCTGATTCTGATTGATTTTCATTAGACTTGCAAGAATAATTTCTGACTTGAGCGTCGTAGTGTTTCCTGCAGGTCACCTCACTTTGACAGTGAGAGAGGATTCAGGAGTGAAAGAGAAGGACCGGTCGGCAACGGAGAAGCATTTCCGAACAGGAGCAGCAAGAGTTTCCCTCGGTCCCTTTCAGCAGAAACAAAACCCCATGGAACATGTTTCTGCCATTGTATTATTGATATTTCATCTTTTCCAACATCTCTTGAGCTGATCAAGATCCTTTCATTCTCATAAGGATTAGATCACCAATCTAGAAGCTACAAGTTGAATTGACGAGATTCTAAGACATAAGTGGGGGGACTTGCACTTCCATGCTTATTGCTACATACACCAAATACACCAAGTGCAACAAATTTTTAGTGGTGGTCATGGCTATTCACAAGTTGCATCAAAGACAATAAAAGACATTATTCAAATTTAACCATTCTCTGAATGCTTGAATTTCATAGAAGAAACACAAGATTCTTGGTGGAAAAAATGATCAACCTAATAGAGGTATGACTAGCTGGAAAACTTTTCATCGAAAGATGGTGCGATGGGAATTTCCAAAAACTTCACCTACCTTATTCTCACATCCTTGTTGCATGATATAGATTGGAAGAAGTAAATAAAGTTTACAACAATTTATTTGGGAAGCTTAAACATGAAAATATTGACCAACACATAACAATCCACAAGTTTGCCCCAATCCTATCAGCATAAGAAGTTCCAAAGTCGCCCAAAATCCTCAAGAATTAGGGTTAAGATAGAGATAAAACACAAGATTGACCAAAGAGATATTCCTATTGTAAAACATCCAAACACAACAATCATTATGTCAACAATCATTTACTCATGCACATTGAATTCAAATTTGATTTTATCAAAGCAATAACAATTTATTGTTATATTTTGTTTTTGACATGTCTTCAATATTTGTCTTATTTAATTCTATATAATTTATTATTAATATTATTAACTTAAATTAAAAAAAAATTATAAAAATTTCGTTGTTAGTTTATTTTACTTTTACAAGTATTTTTTTAAATAACAGCAAGTCTTCTAATCTATTCCCTCATATTTATTGAACACAGATTTTAATCATCCACATTTTCATATGTTACAAATATAATTAAACAATCCAAAAAGTTAACTTTATATTATATCAATATTTTAAAAATAAATATATAAGAATACTGCAATCCTTTTAGAAAAATGACAATGCTTACAATTTGATATAAATTCTTATTGTAATAAAATTATGTGTAACCTTACAAGCTTTTTATCAACTAATAATTAAAGAATTGAAGATTATTACATATGACATTGATATGTAAAGTTATTATTTACATTTATGGTAAAGCTAGAATTGTTTAGAAGAAAGTTAAAAAGACACTTGTGATGACGTGTAAAATTAAAAAACCAAACAACTGAAAAGAGACAAAAGTTTCAACCACTGCATCGTGAGAAATGAAAAAAAAGAGTATATTTTAAGGCTTTTACTTTCTTCACTCCCACAATTTCTTTGAGCATTCCTCAAATTTTAAAATGATCATTTCTCCTTCTGAAAAAGTGACTTTCGAAGCATATACTCCAAAAAACTTTTTGGAACAAGTTTTCAAAACAATATTTCCAGAATAAAATTTCTGAAATAAAAGTTCCGAAACTAAAAAAAAACAATAAAATTTTGGAAATGAGAGTTTCGGAAAAAACCTTTCCGAAACTCATATAAAGTCTTTTGGTATAATTTTTTGAACATCCCCACATGAAAAATGTTTCGAAAAGCTTTTTCCGGAACACAAATACATTTCAAAACAGACTTTTGAAAATGAGTTTTTTTTTTTTTTTCACATTTTCTCTCTTCTTCCCTTACAGTGTTCTCCCACTCTTCTTCCCCTACACCAGCAATGGTGATGGTGGTGGACAGTGATTTTAATGGCAACAACAGTGGTGGTGTGGTGCAGAGGTAAAGCGTGCTTTTCATTTTGGAGATACAGTTAGTAATTGTGGGAATGTAGAAAGAAATAGCCTATATTTAAATGAGGTTGCTTCCGCTTTGAGATGTCTAGCACATTGTTAACACTGCCCTCTACATGAGTAATAGCCATCTATAATAAAATCATTGTTAGCAATTACAAGATTGGAAAACCAAGGAGCAAGAAAAACATTGTACAATACACAGAAACTAAATGACAAATTTTGCGCTGGTGTTGAAGCATTGGTATACAACTTGCATAGTGTAGTATAAAATTATTATGGTAAAATAAAAAAAAAAAAAAAAGACTACAGTATATAGAACCATACTTGTATAAGTTACTTCCTTGGATCACCATTAAATGACTGTATGAATACCAACTTTACAATGTATAACTCATTTAGATGTTTTATGGCCCTGTGTTTTGGTTTGGCTTGCTGCCGCAGACATTATGCGCAAACGACTGGCAATTTCTGTGAAGGATGGTCTGACTGCAGGATTGGGAGCCCAGCATTGTTCCATCAGTGTTCTCCATTCAGGATCACAGTTACTTGGGATGGTTGGCCTTAATGTGTTATTTACAATTCCTCCTGTCAGGGGAGACACAAATTAGTGGTAGGTTCTACACAGAAATCCTTTTTGAATAATTTTTTCCATAGACTCGTGTATTGAAGAACTAGACTAGAGATATCATCAAATTATAGCACATAAATTAATGAGCTTCACGTAACAATTTGATTTTGTAAGGTTGAAATAGGTTTTATAATCCAATTTTTAAGAACTATAATAGATTTTAGTAAAGGAACCACAATTTTATGGACCCTCCAAAACTGATTCTCCTTTACCAGTCAAATAGAAACCAATTCTTTCAACATCAGTTTCTTTTTCCAAAATTAATTCAACCAAAATGTGAACCACACAGATAGACTAGAAAGTTAGCTAAAAACAAACTTAAGCCCAGTCAATAGTAAAGTCTACAACCATACTAAGGTAGGTATAGATTTTGAATGTGTGCACACATTATATTTTGTGTTGATAATTTTTTTTGACAGAATCGCTTACTATTTTATTTTTTTCAAATAGCTTAATCCGAAAGATTCTGATTAAAAACTGTAAGGAATATAGAAAGCTAATCCAATTGCTCTCTCCAAAGGATTCTCTTATCAGAATCTGTAAGGAATACAAAATAAGCTATAATTCAATAGCATTACTCTATCAATTTCTTATTTAAACTTCATCCATTTCCAGAACAATAAAGAAAGTTGCTGAAGGTATGCTAGATACTTAAAAAAGGTGTATATTTTTGTTTCTTTAATAAAGAACTAACAATATCCATCATTATCTGGTTATAGCATGTTTTGTTTCCCAACCATTCCTACCCAACACTGGTCTGATGTGAAGCAACAAGGGGCATCTTCTATATGTTTGACCTAATTTCAATGGAATTTTGTGATCTTTGTTATGATCGTACTATTTAGGGTATTTTACAACTTGACCCCTCTTTTACCCTATCCTATGCATAATATCAATTTTAACAATGTTGCTATATTCTACTACTGTCTAATGTTTGTTCTTGAATACAAAGTGTCAATTTCAAGAAGACACAAAAAAGACTAGTAAGGATAAAAGATGAGAATAAGATATTACCTATAATTGCACCATAATGCATATTGGCATATGGCTCCTCACCGGTAAGAATTTCCCATAATACAATGCCAAAGGAGAACACATCAACCTACAGATAAGGGTAACAAACTAAAATTAATTTCAACAATTTCCTTCCCAGATACTATTAAGATGTAAACTACAAATATCCCATATGCAACAAAAGATTTTCAAGGTGGTAAGAGAATGAAATAGGCAAATTTGAATGCTCGAAATTGAAAATGATCAAATAAAAATAATTCAACAGGAACTTCCTGATAACCGGAGTATGGTGAACTGGTAGTTTTATTGTCACGTGAGATAAAAGAAATTTATACGTCTAGAAAGAGAAATGAATACTGGACCACATTTCCTTAGTTAAATTAAATTTCAACTGAGTCATGTGATTGAAGAAAACAATTTTATACAGATAAGTTGAAATATTACCTTTTCTGAGACCTTATTGCTGCTTCCATTCAGAAGCTCTGGTGCCATCCAAGGTAGTGTCCCACGCACACCACCAGTAACCAAAGTATTTCGCTTAATTTTTGATAAGCCAAAATCACCAACCTAGGTAACAAAATTTCTCAGTCAACACAAAAAGTGATCTTTCATGCTGATAGAAAAATACTACCAGACCCAGTCTACATACCTTGCATATTGGACGTAAAGGATCTTTCAAGTTTACAAGCAAATTGTCACATTTTAAGTCAAAATGCACAATGTTTTTTGAGTGCAAATATTCCATTCCAAAAGCAGCATCCATTGCAATTATCAGCCTCTTGCGACGATCAAGATACCTAAATATAAAATTATTGTAAGAATCTTGAACAAAAATCATATAAAAAAAAAAACTGGACATATAATTTAAAACTCATGCTCTTGCTGACTCAATAAACTTTAGTAGATCTGATTGGCTATCACACAATTATACCAAATCATGAAGTTTTCCCAATAAATATTCATGCATTCTATCCAAGAAATAAGTTGCAACAGGACAGATCTCTTTTCAACAAATTTGAGGCAGTAGTAAAAGCCTTAATCTTATGCACTACAACAGAGATGCAAAATCTATTTCAAAAGCATTACCTATCCTTGCGAAGTAATACATGCCTAAGAGAACCATCCACCATATATTCTGCCACAGTGGCCATTGTACCACCTGGTCCATGCTGTACCACACCATAAAATGCAACCACATTTGGATGATGAAGTTTGGAGAGAATGTCAGCTTCCCGCCAAAACTCCACAGTCTGAGAAAAGAAGCAAATATCATCTCACCTCAAAATGTATCATGGTTAAAGAAATTCAATGACAGAAGAATCGCTTTCTTATTTTATTTTAATGAAAACAAAGAATAGTGCATCCTATACAACATCCATTAAATAAAAAGTTACCAATCTCTCTTGTTCAGATGACCGACCCGTGAAGCAGCTCTTCTTTATTCTTTTAATAGCAACATCTGTTCCTCTCCATTTTCCATGATACACAGTCCCAAAGGTACCAGAACCTAGTTCTCGCAGCTCCTCAAGATCTTCATTCTTAATGACCTACCAATTTGCATAGAAAACAAAGAAATAAATGAAGTCATGAACTAAATATTTTCAGGTTTCAGGTCAGCACAACAGTATGATATAATGTACACATTCAAAATTTGTGAATACACACACACACACACATATAACAGCTAAATGACTAAATAAACAAACTTTACGAGGTCAAAAGAGAGAAATTCTAAAACAGAACATCTTGAACAAGAGGCTTATAAACTTTTCTTTAAAGACAATGAAAATCTACATGTTAGAAAAGCTAAATATTTTACAAAAATATGTGCCAAAGAATGCCAGACTACATTTAGCCCACGAGAGGAAGAGGTATAGTGTAATGGTTATGAGAATGATGCCGCACAAGCATGGTACTATAACATGTAACCTGTGCATTTTTTATTTATATACAGGTTTAATTGGATATCTTCCTTCATTAGGATTAATTGGTCAACGTTTCCTTGTTGCTATAACATGTAACCTGTGCATTTTTTATTTATATACAGGTTTAATCAGATATCTTCCTTCATTTGGATTAATTGGTCAAGGTTTCCTTGTTTGTGGTTATTAAGTCTGATTTGATGTCCATAATTCGGGCATAGCATTATGATCGAAGTTGTATAAAAACTTATGCTTGTGCTCTTTAAATTATCAGAAAATAATACTCACTTCTCCCCATTTTCCAAGTAGGTATTAGATTGCTCAACCTTGGGGCTCTGCATCCGGGCTAAAACCCTAGCCATCTTGCTTGAAAGCTTCCTTGATTGCAATCATCCTTAGTTGAGACATCTTTGGAGGGCTGTCTTAATTGCAGCCTCATGGTCGGTGGATTAGTCCCACAACTAGAAATATGCCTTAAACAAAAGCTTATAAAGTTTGCAAAATTACGTTAGACCCTAAAATCAATTTCTAAGACATCTTCATCACATCCAGCTTAGGCAGCCTTCATTGTCATCCTTTCCTTCAATTGTTCAAATGAAAATTGGGAATAATATTTATCAGCCAACACATAATCACTTCCATCGTCATTAAGTTACTACTTGCAAAACCTTGTTCTCTATAATCTCTTTAGCTGTTAGAATAGGCCTAAAACAGGCTTTACTAAAAAGCTGTTTTGTGCTGTACCTATCTCTACCTAGGATCCTAGATATGCCTTTACTTGTTTTTTATTCTTTCTTCTCCTCATTTTATATGAGAACAATCTACAGTTAATATATAAACATGAGAACCTAAGAGAGGCAAAATAAGCTCGCAAAAGAACATTGTTTCTTTTTTATTTATCTTGAGTTAGTATCAAAGCAGGTCAATTTTATTCTACCTGTCTTAGTCTTGTCCAGTAAAGTCTCACTAAGTCCCTCTCATATACCTGCTGCTACACCCTTACAGCAGTCAGTCCCTCTTTTGAAACTGGTGACCATAACGTTCAAGGCAGCCCTTCACTTGTGTCACCCACTGTCTCAAAGACATAGTCTAGCTCCTCATCCCCTTCTGAGTCTTCTGCATCCACTGATTTTCTTTCCCAGAACTGTTAATAAGCATCTCATGTAAACCAGGTATAAGTCTGGATTTTATAATTCTAGGCTGCAGGGTTTCATAATACAAAGCTCAATTAGTGGCTAAAGGGTTTCTTCAAGTCCGTGGCTCTAACATTTTCTCCTGTTTTTAAACCTGCTACTATCAGACTCATTACCACTCTTGCCCTCACTAGTAATTGGGAATTATTTCAGATGTATGCGAGTAATGCTTTTCTTATTGGCTTCGTGGATGAAATAGTTTCTACGGTGCAGCCCCCAAGATTTGAAGTTGAAGAGAAATCTCTCGTTTGCAAACTCAACAAGGCCCTTTTTGGCCTAAAAACAAGCACCCAGGCAGTGGTTAGATGGACTAACACTTACCTTTACTCAGTTTGTGATAGGATATAATAAAATAGGTTATAATGGGTAATAGGTGCAGGACAGAGAAAACAGTTTTAGGAATTAATTGTTGTTGGGTAGTTAGAAGTGGGTTGCCTTTATAAGAAGGCAAGGGAGGTCTGTAGAGGGCAATTTTTGGATCTGTGAATTGTTAGACTGGAACATTGTCCGGTGGAGGGAGGAAGGCTTCCTTGGGGCTTGTTGAAATATAATGTCTTTATTATTATTAATATTTATGTTAGGGTTTTGTTAGGTTTTAAGAAATAAAGTCCTCGTGACTCATGTCCTTCACCAATTAGACAACTCGTACCATGTTGCTGTATAACAAAGGAATTAGCAGAAAAGGTTAAAGAACAATTCAAGGAATGAGTCAATTGACTCAAAGAGATTAAATTGTAAGGACAATGAGGAATATACAAAACAAAATTCAATTTTAGTGAAAGAGATAAGGAAACTTTGCCAATTCCCAGACATGCAACCTTGGATCCATTAGCAACAGTAATGAAATGAGGAATTTTCGGACAGGAGATGGAAGAAAATGAAGGGATGTTAGGAATCTGGGTAAGAATCCTAACTATCTCACTCAATCGCACACTTCAGAAATCTCAAACAAGAATTTGGTAAAGAATTGTATTGTATTCACATTAAAAGAATCAAGAATACAATGGAAAACCAGGAGCTTAACCTCCTTCACCAGGTTCTAAACCGGTCTACAAACTCGAGAGTCAAAACTGTCTCCCTGAAAACAATAAAAGGGGTCCTTTTATAAAGACCCTTTTCCCACCCCACTAATCTATTTAGCAGTTAAGTACTCTTCCTCACCTTTATCCTTTCATAAACCTTCGTGTCCTAACATTACTCCCCCCTTGAGAATCAACCTTGTCCCCAAGGTTGGAACCGAAAAGCTTGGTCTCTTGGTTTGAAGAGAATCCACTAGCTACTGCCCACCAATTTAGGTCTGGAAGCTTAGGTGGTGGCAATTCCTCCCCCATTATCTTCCATTATTCCTCTTTCCTTCTTATCACCCCCAAATTCCACACCAAGGGATGTTACCAGAGATATGATCTGAGGCACCTGTGTCAAGAATCCATAGACTATAACCTTCCACAGATTGAGAGATGCAGGCAGTTGACACATTTGACATTGAGGAGGGTTGGCCAAGATGAGAAGATTTTCCAGACTTGTACTTCAAAAACTCTTGGTACTCTTCATCAAAAATTCTAGATTCTGAATTATCAAATTTAGACACATGAGCAGCTTTGTCTGGAAAGCCATGCAAGGAATAACATTTATCATGGGTATGACCCATTTTCTTACAATATGAGCATTGAGGACGTCCACTTCAACCATCACGTCCTCCTTGGTTGCTCCTACCTCCTTCTCTTCCTTGTGGTGCCACCATTGCTGATGTTTCAATAGCATCATTTAAATTCTCGTCTTTTACCAATGTAGGTACCCGAAGGAGTGGAGTAACTAAGCCATCCATTGACGGAATTTGATCAAAACTTGTCAAGCTTTTTGTTGATATTTTATAATGAATCAGCTACAAAGAAATTCTTTAACTCTTCTACAGCAGCCCGAGCTTTTGCTATATGGGAAACCATATCATGGTTGTGAAATAGTAGAGAAGATTAGGAGAAATCTCCCTTATGTGTTTAGCATACACATAGGGTAGTTTATTTATAATGTAAGATAAGGGTTAAACCCTAAATACAGAATGGGCTGAGCCCAATTAACATAAACACACAACTTAACATCTAACACTCCCCCTCAAGCTGGAGCATATAAATCATATGTTCCAAGCTTGTTACAAAGATAGTCAATTCTAGGTCCTCGTAAGGACTTGGTGAATATGTCTGCCAACTGGTTGTTTGAGTTAACGAACTCAGTCTTGATATCTCCTGATATGATTTTTTCTCTAATAAAATGACAATCAACTTCAATGTGCTTGGTTCTCTCATGGAAGACAGGGTTAGAGCTAATATGAAGAGCAGCTTGATTATCACATATAAGTGTCATGTGAGTGACATCTCCAAATTTCAATTCACTAAGTAATTGTTTAAGCCACACAAGCTCGCAAGTAACAGATGTCATAGCTCTATATTCTGCTTCTGCACTGGACCTTGCCACAACACTTTGCTTCTTACTTTTCCAAGATATCAGGTTGCCACCAATAGAGACACAATATCCAGAAGTAGACCTCCTATCAGAAGGGGAACCACCGGGAAAAAGAGACTTTTAGGGGGCCACCGGCGGCAACAAAGACAGAGTAGAAAAGGATCAAAGAACTTAGAGCTCTGATACCAAATTGAATATAGTGAAAACTCCCTTGTGTTGAATATACACATAGGGTTCTCTATTTATAATAAAAAAAATATGGGCTAAGCCCAAAATACAAATAAGAAATAACAAACTAACTAAAGATAAAAGATAAATATAAACTAAAGATAATATCTTTAACAGATTCAATGAAATCTTCCTTGTGAGTTCACTTTGAAAGTCTTAAGAGTTATCTACTCTTGTTTTGGTTCTTATCTTGAGAAGCTTTATCGAGTAACGAATCTTCTTGCACTTATCCTTTGGGGTTCATAACAAAGGTGGCATGTTCTTTCTCATTTCTAAGTCTCAATCCATTTTCTAATTTCTTTTGCAAAATGTTTTTGTTTTACATGTTTTTCATTGGGTTGGTGAGATACAAATTTGAATCACCAAGGGACATGCTTTGGCAAGCTTCTTCTCTAACACTTCTTGAGTTGATCAAGAACTTATCATCCTCCTAAGCTCCACGTCACTCCATAATCACTGCCACTGCCAGCATTGTTTCTTTCTTTCTTCATCTACCCCTTCAATCTAACATCTCTTGTGATTCAATACTCATAAGCTTCCTTACCAAATAACAGAGACTTACAATTCTTGCTACTAGTGATTCCATTCTAGCTTCTATTTTGGAATGCACCATGAATTGCTCCCAAAATATGGGAGCTCTAATACCCGTTGATGGATGATAGATACCCATAAGTTAGATAGTTAGGTTAATTGGACAAAGAAAAAAAGGGGTTTGTGTTAGAAAGAATGAGACAGGACCTGCATTTGATTATGCCCATAAAGGGCAGGTTTATGACCAGCATCTTACTGTACATAGAAATAATTATAAACTGTTTATGGACTTTTGGTAAATAAAATAGTAGAGTGGATCCAGACCTCTTGAAATATCTAGAGAAGTGTATTGGCTCCTTGCGGGCTTCTCCCTAGTTTTACCCAATAAAAATCAGTTCTTTCTCATTGTTCAGATACCAGTTCTATCAATAGAACTGGATGAGGAAAAAAAATTAGACAGGAAATTGATGAAGAATACTTTGGTATTATTCTCTAGTAGAACTCTTGTAACAGTCAAAGATGAATTACAATAGTACATAGGTTATTTAACAGATCCTGATTTCTCTCCGCTCTCTTAAGAGTTAAATCCTTTCCAAAAATAATAAGATAGATCCCAATCTCAATCCTTTTCTTATTTATCGGCAGCAGGCCTCATTCAACCTATTACTTACGGAGACATTAAGAGAAGAGTCAGCCGGGGTCTACAGAGTATTAAATATTCTTTATAAAACCTTGGAGAGACTCGGAAGATAAATATTGCAAGTTCTAGTTGCTGTTATGACAAACTCTACATGTGCACTAAGCCTTAAATGAAAGATAAATGTAAATTAGATTAACATGAGATGTCCAAGTATAGATTATATGAACCCAGATCCAATCAATTATTACTACCAATACGCTTCTGAAATCTGAAGAATCCAAATCAAAATTATGTAACAATGGTAACTAAGAAGCATGCTTGCAATACATCATACCCAAACATTACATACATACATACATACATACACACACACAAATATATATATATATATATATATATATATATATATTGTGTGTGTGTGTGTGCCCAAAAGACAATTCAGTATGTGATAAACAAGATACAACCTTATGGGTACACATTATATTGTTGTAACCATATATAGAAAATTGTCATATTTGAGATTTTTATCATAGCAGTACTCATAACCATATCTAATAGAGTATACTTACTCAAGTATATTCTAATAGTTATAATTATTCCTGCCAGTTGAAACATACACAAATTATCCATTTACACAAGTGATATAATCAGTAACTCTTTGCAGCAGGTGCAAGGCTTATTGGGAAGGCAACAGAGCCTTCAGTTTGCCAAAAAATATAAAAACATGTTCCATGTATGAAAAAAAGTATATAAGAAATGTAGCATATATAAGAACATGATTTTACCTGCACAGTACTAATGTCAATATCTCCAAAAGAAGGATCAAGGGCTGGAGGTAGGTTGCTATTTTTCACATCAAATTTGCCATCCTAAATTGAAGCAAAGATCTTTTATTATTGGAAATGCAGATCAGTACAACCTTACGCACAAAGAAATAAAATAACACAATTGAAATAGTACCTCAAACTCTGACCCTTGCATTCTTAGATTTTCCATCATAGCATCAAACTGCATGCTCTCATTGTCCTTAAGCTGGGATTGATTATAATTAGACTTCAGAATGGTAGTTTCAGTTTCAATCCTTACATGTAAGTCCTCAGGATTTTCTTCATTAAATTTGAGATGGGAATCTTCATGATGTAGGGGATCTCCATCAGTTGTTAGCGGCATAACATGATGAGTTCTATTATCTTCTGTTTTTCCTATCCCAGGTGGAAAACCAAGATGATCTTGATCAATAAGAGAGACGTTATCAAGCCCTTGTGCTAATTTATGAAAATATGACCATCTTTTGGGTTCATGATTTTCCATATTTATGCTTAAGCCTGCTCCATCTCCAGACAATGGATGCAGACTGGAGGGATCTTCTCCATGTATTGCTTTAGAAAACATATCTGAAAGCAATTCGCGGGGAAATCGATCATCAATGTCAATAAGAATGTCCCCTTGAGATTGTTTGGAAACAACATTTTGGGGGAAATCTTGATTAACATCTATAGTTACATTCCCAGTTACAGATACGGCTAGTTCTTCCACCACACAACCATCATTTGATTCCTTCCCTGAGGCTTCACCCCAATCAATCTCTGGAAGATTGGATGCTAGATCATCAAGACGCTTAGCAGAGGAAACATGATGCAAAGTAGGAACATCTGATTTACCATCTTTGGTTTTGGTCTTGGTTTCAGTTTCGTCAAGCAAGGGCTTAATTTGGCTATCTTTACGATAATTTTCAGTTTCAACATCTTTAGTTCCTTCATTACTTGATAACACTGGCTTCAACTCAGGGTCTGTGAGCTCAGATAGTTTTGACTTAATAAGACTGTTTGTATCAGGCAATGGTTTGCTCATTTGATTTTTGGAAAACCCATTGTCAGTGGTATGGCCATCTGCATGCAAGGGCTTTTCTGCATTACCCAATTCGTCAGTTGGATGCAAGTTGCCCCCAGATTCTGTTACTGGGTCCTCTGGGTTGACATCAGAAAGTAAATCTGACACATGTAGTTGAGAACTGTGTGTGTCATCTGACTTTGAGGAACGATTCAGCAACTCTACTTGCTCCCTTGGAGTTCTTTCTGAATAATAAACTCTTTCAGGAAGTGGAGGAGGATGAAGACAACTCAAATCAATTGCATTTGGATGGGAATCAACATAAGCAGGAACAAATGCACTGCTAGAAGTAGAAGACAACTCTTCATAATCCTTGTGCTGAACCTTTTTTGTTGAAGGTAATGAAGGTGGATGTCCCTCAGGCATGGTAACTACAACCGATGCTTCATGAAAATTACTTTTTATGCCACTGTCAGAGGTTTGTAAGGGAGCTGGAGACGTGGTTTCTGAGGTTAAAACATTTTCAGAGTCACTCCCTTGCTTAACTGAATTATCACTTATCTTTTTCACCTGCATTGCAGATAACTGAGAATTTTGAATTTGTAATCCACTAGATACATGGTCTTCATTCTGAACCCCTTGTTGATTGTTAAGCAGATGAGGAGCCATAGGAATAAAAGTCTCTCCAACAGGGCTATGAGTGGAATTAAGGCCATGGTGAACAAAATATTGACGACTATAATCCCCAAATTGAGGCATTTGGTCACCATAAGAAAGTTGATCAAGTTCATAAGAATTTGAGGCATTTGGTAGAACTGCTTGTGAAGAATGAATAGTCAATGAAGGATCAGATTTGTTAGTCAAGGGAGCGCTGGCACCTACAGATTCTACAGCAGCTCTATTATTAGTCTCTCTCTGTGAAGTTTGCCTTTCCAATTCATGCAGATCATCAGCTGAGAAACTGACACCAAGTGGGGTTGAGCTGTTTATTGATCCAAAGTCCATGCCATTAACAGCAACAACATATTGGACCTCAGAGTCATCACTAATGCTGCTGAGAGAAAAATGAGCATCTTCCAAATCACTCATTGAGAACAAAAACAGCCTAAGCTTTTTTGAGCGCTCTCTATCTTCTAGAAGATTACATTCTTCCATCATATTCTGCAAATCCTCATCAGACGACACTGATACCAATGCATCGAGATCTTCCCCAGGAAGTTGATATTTTAGTACATGAACCAGATTATAAATTAACAATGCTTTTTGCATAAGCTCCTGCCAAGATATGTCCTTTCTTAGACGAAGAATACGAGTTTGACCTCCAACATACCTTAACTTCCCATCACTTGGTCGTGGTAATATTCTGCCACCAAAGCTACAAAGACACTTCATCATTGATGAGCTGTCAGAACCAACAGAAGACCCATACCCACGTACAAATCGACTATTCTCCTGATTCAATGAAACTCTTGGCATTGACCGAATTGACCCATAATTGCTTCTGTCTCCATGTAATGATGTACTCGGTCTGTTAAACTCTGTCAGACCTTTCTCAGTTTTTGATAGAATAGAAATGTCTGATCCACTTTCAGAAGCTGTGTGGTTGATGCCTAAGACGCCTTTCAGTTCCATGCAGCCAGTTGCATAATTGGAATTGGAATCATTAACATTTGAAAACATGGGCTTCCTGAGATTCACCCTATCTCGCATGAATTCAAGAGCAAATTCCTCACCCGTCTGTATTGAATAATTAAGTACCGGTTTAACATCTGATGTGCTATAGTCAGATGGTCGTCTAATACTCTGCATGCCATCCATATGGTCCTGAATTACTGATTGAGATCCCGACTGGAACTCCTCATTTCTAGGCTCCATGGTATTGCATTGAAGATGTTTGTAGAATCTAGACTGTTCCATCATGACATTGTTTTTAACTTCTTAGGAGAACACTTCATTAAGAAACGAAATAAAAAATAAGTTCTAAACCTCTAGTAATACTTGGACACCGTATAAACATTTGACGAATTGAAACTTCCAAGATAAGAGCAACTCCCATGCACCAATGAAACACAACTTAATTGCACAGCAGTGGCCCTGTGTGAACACAATGGAATCAAGGTAGATAGTTTAAGAAACAAATTAAAATGCAACAATACAATCACTACAGATGGAAACAAATGACCACTATGGTCAACAATAAATGCTAAGTTACATATTGATAACCTGGGTAATAGGCTTAAAGATAACATTAAAAATTTGCTAAGATGTAATTACTAATTTATAAAGAAACATAACGAACTACAATTTTTTAGACAGAACAGAATTTGGGCAGTAGAACAACTTTATTTGGTGGAAAATTCCAGCTTCCTTTCCATGGCTATAGGACCATTATGTGTCTCATGTGTGGCCATAAAACGAACATCAAACTATCTCCCTCTCTCTCTCTCTCTCTCTCACACACACACACGCACAACACATTTCATAACCAAACCTCATTTGGGAATGACTAGTATGACACTACATCAATGTCACGCAGTACGCAAGATGACAAGTGAAAAATTGTTGTTTAAGTCACTAAGTTCTAAATAAATTGCACTCACACATATAGTCCAGAAACTAGTCAATTTAGTCCATCACATTTTTATTTAATGAATTTCATTACCATAATAAGATAGTTTGATGATTTTAACACACCACACAGACACACGATCAATCTACTTCCTTAATCTAACCTCTTACCATAAAAACTAAACATGGCAAAAACTGAACAGAACATGTACCTGATGAAAGGGGGGAAACCCGTCCTTGTGTTTGCTGAAGTTGAAAAGGGGAAAGATTGAAAATAAAAGTACGAAATTTGAACCAGAAACAGAGGTTTCAAGGGAAAATGAAAAGAACCCACTCCAGGTTACTCACGCTTTCGCCAATTACGCTATCTCTTCAGAGTTTGCTCCTGCTTCGACCCTTTTCCCCGGAAAATGACTGCGCTTTCTCTTTCTCTCTCTAGAAAACAGAAAATTCCCTCTCTAAACATTTTTCCATCCACCGCTGTTGTACATAGTTTCAGACATTTTGCGAGTTACAAAAGTACCCTTGCATCTTTGTAGTTACTACTGTTATGCCATCAGCACGTGTGACCTGGCAACTTGGAAGAAAATTTGCTTTTATAACGAAATGGAATGGAACAAAAAGACAATGGTTTCTCTCTTTATCCTTTTTCAAACAATTAAAAGGAATTAAATATTAATTATTTGAGAAAAAATAAAGTAAAAAATTAATAAAATACCTAACATTACATAATTTTAATATAGTTTATGTATTTATTTTATCTAAAATTAAAGAAAAATTATTTTATAATTATTATTATTACCCATCAATATATTCACAGTATTTTTGTTTACTTCTATTTTACATATCTCTGCGTTTTTTCTTTTATAACTCATCCAAACAAATCTTTAATCCCATATATTAGCTAACAATATTATTAAACTTTGGATTGGTCATTAATTCACTTAAGAAACTGGGCCAAGAATCAACTTAGTAGGTATTTATTGAACTGCAGCAGCCAATATATAAGAGGTGATGTCATAATAAAATTAGGTTTGGTTCCATGTTAAAGGACACTTTAAATTTATTTGTTTTAAAAATTAAATAAATTTTAAACAAAATAATTAAAACAAATATGTATTTTTAAAATTTAAGTCATATTAAAAATAATTTTAGTTTTAGATAAAATTATTATAATGTATGTATATTTGTTAAATAAATATTTTAGTATTTTTTTCTTATAATATTTTTTTAATTTTATTGTCATTTTATGAAATGGGTTATCTCATAATTCTATAGATTAAATTTATCTAAATTTATTTAGGTAACAAGTTAAGTGAATCTAATCTAAGATTATGACCAATCTATTTACATTGTAGAACACTTGTAAAATAATATATGAGTATTAGTTGATAAATATGAACTCTTTACTATGTAAGAAGAGTAAGATATATAAAGTATTTTTAAGATTTAATACCTCTTTTGGTCCCTCGAAAGGGGGCAAATGTTCAATTCGGTCCTACCTTTTTTTAGAAGTTCAATGTGGTCCCAATTTTTGTAAAAAGTGTGCAATCAAGTCCTTTTTGGAAACGGCGTTGAGTTTTTAACGGAGCAGCTAACAGGGTGGATTGAAGTTAGCTACGTGGCTGTGTGTGGGTAATACGTGGCTGTGTGTGGGTAATACGTGGCTGTGAGAGGGTGATACGTGGCTGTGAGAGGGTAAATGTGATAATATTACTGAGGTTAAGAAATCAGAAGTTAGGGTTTGAGGAATTGCAGAGAAATTGGTAATTTGGGATTTATCATCGTGGAGGAAGTGTGTTGAAATCTGAAGCGCGAATTGGATACCGCAAATCTGAAGCTCAAATTGGAAACCGCAAATCAGGTTAGGGTTTATGTTTGATAATTTTATGATATGTATTTGTTGTATATGTTATCACTGTTGTCGCTTTATAGGGGGTTTAAGTAGGGGTGAAAAGTTGTCTTGTTTTGATGGTTCATAGTGGTCCCATAGATATTAGTTTAACTTAAATTAGTGGTCCCCGTTTGCATTTGCAGGGTTGGGGTAGGGATGGGTGATGACATGTTTCAGGTTGTGGTCCATCACGGTGGGACCTTGTTCAAAGAAGTCCCCTTTAAGTATATGGGCGGGGAGATAGTTTATTGGGACGTAGATCCCGATAAATGGTGTTATTTTGGAGTATTAGGTTCACTTAAAGATCTGGGTTACATGGAAGTAAAAGAATTATATTACAATATCCAACATGTTTTACATAAGCTTGATGATGATAAAGGAGCTATGAACATGATGAAGGTGGCTAATTATTTGGGGAAAGTGAACCTGTATGTTGTGCATGGGGTGGACGAACCAGCTATTGTAGAAAATGATGACAATGAGATTTTGTACCTATGTGAAGGTCCAGCAGACAGTGGTGAGGGTAGTGACGTTGGAGGAGAAGCACATGTTAAGGGTGACAAGGAGGATGCTGAGAATGAAAATGTCTGGGAGGATGACAAGGAGGATGCAGAAGATGTTGAGGTTGCAGTGGAGGTTGAGAATGAGGACAGAGTTGAGCTTGAAAATGATGGATTAGTGGAAGTGCACATTGAGGATGGAAGGGAGGTTGAAAGTGAAGAAGAATTGGAAGTGGACATTAAGGAGGGAGGGGAGGTTCCTACTGAACAAGAAGTGGAAGTGGACATTGAGGATGGAGGGGAGGTTCATACTGAACAAGAATTGGAAGCGGACATTGAGGATGGAGGGGAGCTTCATACTGAAGAAGAATTGGAAGTGGACGTGGACAGTGATGATGAACTAGGAATGGATGATCTGAGTGGTGATGAATATGTGGATGCAGACAATGATCAAGAAACCCAACAACAATGCAGGGGTTTGTCAGATGATGATTGGGAGTCTGATATGCTTGTAACTCCTGAAAACAGTTCAAGTGAGGAAGATAACAACGAGGATAGAGTATGTATGGGTGGTTTCTCAAAATATGCAAAACAGAAGTCCATGGCAGATTACAAGTGGGAAGTGGGCACCATTTTCAGTGGGAAGGAAGAGTTTAAGGATGCTATTAGAAGGTATGTTGTTCATGCTGGGAGGGATCTAAAATTTGTGAAGAATGATAAGCGTAGGGTGAGGGTGCGCTGCATGGGTGGCCAAGGGAAGTGCCCATGGGTAGCTTACTGTGGGTACTTGCCATCACGCAAAATTTGGCAATTAAGGAAGATAATTGATACTCACGGTTGTAGTAGGCAACTTAACATCAAACTAATGAATGCTCAGTGGTTGAGTGAAGAAATAGATAGGTCTTTAGTTGACAATCCTAATTTAAAGGTGAATGATATTCGTACTAAAGCATTAAGAAAATGGAATACAAATGTGTCAATATCCAAGGCACGAAGGGCAAAGTTAATTGCCACAAGACAGCTTGAAGGAGATTTCAAAGAACAGTATAAAAGGATATACGACTATGGACATGAGTTGTTGAGGTGTAACCCAGGTTCAACAGTGCAGATTAAAGTTGACTCTCATAATGGTGACCCAATCTTCCAAAGAATGTATGTTTGTCTGAAAGCTTGTAAAGACAGCTTCAAAAGTTGTAGGCCCATTATATGTTTAGACGGATGTTTTTTGAAAGGTTATTACAAGGGAGAGCTTCTCACTGCTGTTGGTAGGGACCCAAACGATCAAATGCTACCCCTTGCCTATGCAGTAGTAGAAGTGGAGAACAAAGAGAGCTGGACATGGTTTTTGCAATTATTAATTCAAGACCTCGGGGGTAGTCAAGTATGTGGGGGGTGCACGTGGATGTCAGACCAGCAGAAGGTAAATATACACCTTATATTCAATTTTAGTTAATACTTTGTTAAAGGATCTTGTTTTATGACTAAAATTATTTGTGCAGGGGTTGGTCCCAGCTATCCAAGAGCTTCTTCCTGGGGCAGAACAAAGATTTTGTATGAGGCACCTGTATGCAAACTTTAGGAAAAGGTTTGGTGGTCAAATTTTAAAAAATCTGATGTGGACAGCTGCCACAAGCACATATCCACAGGCTTGGGAGAGAGAGATGCTGAAAATTAAAGAAGTCAATATTGAAGCATATAAATACCTCATAGGCATTCCCCCGAGGTAACCCATTAGCCATTACATACAATTTACTGTCCCTGATGCATTGTAACCCATTTGAGTGTGCAACAGGTTTTGGTCAAGATCTCGCTTCACAGGTCAAGCAATGACTGATACACTAGATAACAACATCAGTGAAGCTTTCAACAGTGTTCTTATTCATTCAAGAGGAAAACCTATTATAACCATGATGGAGGATATCAGAGTTTATCTCATGAAAAGGTGGGCCACCAATAGAACCAAGGTGGCATCTATGGACTTCACAATATGCCCAAAGATAAAGAAGAGACTTGAGAAGGAATGTAATCTGTCAAGATTTTGGGTGCCAAGGTAATATAACTCAATTTATTTTATATACAAGTTATTTATCTACATTGTTGATGTGCTTCATTTCTTTCAACTGGTCTGCACGAAAGATTTTTGAGGTTAGGCATACTTCATCAGTTGGGAACAAGTTCACACTGGACCTGGACACAAAGGAGTGTAGCTGCAGAAAGTGGATGATTAGTGTCATTCCATGTTGTCATGCAATTGCAGCAATGAACTTCTCCAACGTTGATCCACAGACTTTTGTCCCCAATGTGTTCACAAGATCCACCTATGAACATTAATCACTGAAATTAACTCATTAAAATAGTCAATACGTAATACATTGAATTGCATAATTGATCTTACACCTTTCAAAACATAGGATGTTACAATCTAACTAAATCAACCTAAACAGAACCTGAACAAGGCACACCACAATACACACACACAAAGCTACAACTAAGATCTTCATCATTTTCTGCAAGTCCTTCACTGAATTTTCCAGCTGACTTATCCTCCTCACCATTGTGCAATCTTTTTCATCAACTTTCTCTTCAACACACCACTTGAAAAAGTTACACGAGCTACCAATTGAAGATCCACCCTGTTATTCACCAAGTTAGGGAATCTATCAACAAATGCATCAATTCAAAAAAACTTTAACTCAAAAGGGTATACTTCAAACCTTGTAACGTGGACAACCCCAGAAATTTCTCCCAGCATTCTTCGTAGTTCTCGCCACTTTGGTTACAGCAACATCACCACAGTAACAAGTAGGGATTATCCCACCTCCTCTGACACCACAACCATGGGACCACCGAGAAGATCCTTTGCCCCAACTTCTCGAACACGACGAACACCCTTCAGAAGAAGCCATTCGTATCTCAAACACCAATTTCTCTGCAATTCCTCAAACCCTAACTTCTGATTTCTTAACCTCAGTAATATTATCACATTTACCCTCTCACAGCCACGTATCACCCTCTCACAGCCACGTATTACCCACACACAGCCACGTAGCTAACTTCAGTCCACCCTGTCAGCTGCTCCGTTAAAAACTCAACGCCGTTTCCAAAAAGGACTTGATTGCACACTTTTTACAAAAGTTGGGACCACATTGAACTTCTAAAAAATGGTAGGACCGAATTGAACATTTGCCCCCTTTCGAGGGACCAAAAGAGGTATTAAACCTATTTTTAATCATTTCAAGTTATACTAAATAATTTTAGATTATAATATATTTAATACTTGGACACAATTTTTATAAATGAGTTTATGGAAATACTAAAATTAGGTTATGTTTTTGAATTATTTGTGTATTGAAAGAGTAATTGTTCATAAGTTTTCTTAGCAAGAAACTCTTGTAACTTTTAAGATGTCAATCACATTAATCACTTTATAGTCTCTTTACATATCAAGCAATGGATTGATGTTAAATAATTTGACTATCATGGCTTAGGGTTATAATAACTCTCACAAGCTTTGGAATACAAAACTATTTTCTGGTGAAGAATGTTATATTTATCCAAAGTTAGTAAAGATGTTATGACTTCATATTAAAGTCATAAGAGAAAGGAACATCCAATCCAAAATTCTCTATTACACAATTTTCTTTAGTTAAGAGATCATTGATATGACCACTAGCAAATGAGTAATAAACTCCTACTACCAAAGTTGGGATAAAGGATACCAAATTAAAAGCCTCATTGAAAAAAATGTTATACAAGGGAAACATCAAGAAAGAACTTGTGAGCAAGCCAATAGTCTACAAGCTTCTTCCAAACAAAGCTAATATATAATAAAAAGTATATACAACAAAACCATATTGCATAAGGACGGATCCATGAACAACATTTATAATCTTCTCTATCACACGCTAAATAGATGGATGAAACAATAAGAATTCACAAGTTCTTCGGTCTAAAGCCTAGAGTCAAACAACAAATGACTTTCCTATCTCTTTTTACCACCTTATAGTAAGAAGCAAGTCATAACATTTATATCTCACATCTATATATGTATGTGTGTGTGCGTGTGTGTGTAATTTTGGTTCAAATCAAGTTGCAAATTGTTTATCACCTTTCTCATTAAGACACCCAAGATACATCACTAAGAACACATATTAACATCCCCTTTTAAACTAGCATAGAATATTCCTTACCTATGATAGGAGTTATGTTTACCAAGATGGACCCATCATAAGGCTTCTTGTCGAAATTGATGTAGGTACTTTTGATGTGAGATTGATATCAAGGGTGGAAAATTACCCGATCTTGCAAGTTGTTGAAGTTTTGATTATACTAGTGATTTAGATGTAAAGTGATACGGGACTAGGTAGGCTTTTGCAATTTATAACTTAGTTAGAAAGTTATATTGCAACCTATAATTGTTTTAACGAATACAAAATTAAATTATATGACTCTAAATAAGGCCAAAAAAGGAGAAATTAAGATGAAATATTACATTACTAATTTGAGTTTTCAATATAAGAAAGTTATCCAATTTTATGATAATTTTAGTGTAATTTATTTTGCCAAAAAATAAGGTCATTATGAATGAATGAAACATATTGGCATTTAATTCATATAAACATAAGAAAAGATTAAGGAGTAAAAGGTTCACATGTGAAAAAAAAATAATCAAACAATATGTTCACAAAGCTAATTTGAAAAAGTAAATTTATGAATCATTTGAACTTGCTCAATATTGGTAGGAGTCATTATTAGCACTTGGAAGAAGATTTAAGTAAAGGTGAAACTTTGAGAGACAATTCATTGAAAAGATCTTCATTAGAAGACCATCCAACTTATTTTATGATATGAAATTACACATAATTTGACATGTCTAGTTGTTGAAATTGTCTAAGAATTGTGGATGCATAATATTATTTTTGTTTGTTAAGAATTATTTACTTTTATTAGTTAATTAGTTAAGAATTATTTATTTTGTGTACATAGGTGCTAGTGTAACTAATTTAAGTGTTGAGCAATTGTAATTCTTAAAGAGCCTATAATAATTCTCTAAGTGAGTTGTCACATATTTAATCTATATATTGTTGTAAGTTCGTTCAATGGCTCGTTCAATTTAAATAGTTTTTTTCTTGTTATATTTCCAGGTTCACTCATATTTGTGGGTTATTGTTTATCATAATCACCACCATTTACAAAAGAACAATAGAGGGAACAATAAGTTAAATCTAATAAAAGAAACACCATCTCATGCATAGGAAGATTTAACCAAATTCTATGATAATTTTATTTTATTAAAATACAATTTAACTTATTAAAATAAAAAAACATTAAAACATAAATTGATTAAGTGATTTTAGTTAATTAAAATATTTTTACTCGAACTTTTTAGAATTAAATAAAAATTTAACAATTTAAAATTATTTTTAATTCATTACATCATTTTTCACTTAATATAAAAATATGATTCCATAACTGATCTTAGAGAAAAAGAAAGTAAACCATCATCAAACATTCTAAATACAAAATTGGAAAAATTAATACAACATCAAACCAAATTTAAAATTCATGGTTGTTGAAAACATAAAATATTTATCTTAAAAAAAAGATAGTTTTGAATCAACCATTTCTTCTCTTCTAAGTAATAACGAAAATCAAATAAATGTTCAAGTTTTCTCTCCCTCATTAATTTTAACTATAACTTAGGATTATTTATGCCTTAAAAAAATGTGATTGTCACCTTAATATTTTACAAAATTTATCTGCTTTTAATTCACTTTTCCCTTGGTGTTTTAATTGTAATAGTTCCCTTCATAAGTTTTGATTGAATGAATTTGTGTAACTTGATAAAATTATATTCACTAGGACATGATATTGTTGTTAAACATATATTTCATTTGTTCTTCTTTTTCACCTCACATTATTAAAATGTTAATAAAAAGATCGAATTAGAAAAATCATTATGCTATACATCACATGTTAAAAGATTTTCTGAAAAAACAAGATTGTCTAACAATTCATATTTTGAAGTTTAACAGATATTTTTTAACGAAATAGTGTCTGATATAAATGAATCATGTAGGACGAAATTATTAAACGTTATACATGTATAAACATCTTAAACACACAACGTCTTTTAAAACAAATTTCACTAAACGCTATAGTACACCTATCAAGCTAAGCTCTTAACTTATTAAATACATGTACGAATAGTATTTTTTGTGTTTGTTCTTTTTATCCGTGTAGATCTAAAAAGTACAAAGCTATTTCAAATGTTTCCAATTGAATCAGAAGAATGTTAAGAGATAAGAGAACATTTTGAAAATGTCTCTTCTAGCTCTTTACACTCTACTCATGTACAAATTATCTCTACAAAAGCACATAGCATCTTACATCATACCAAAAGGCTACTATCCTTGTAAAATTCAATGTTTCTAAGTAACTGATCTTTTTCGAAAAAGCTATATAAAGAGCATTTCATATAAAGAAGACAATAATTATTATCGCTCTTGCGCTGTCAACATTCTCTCTTGCTTACATCGTTTAACACTTTCTTTGAAAAGAAAATTTTTATTACAAGTTTTCATATATTTATTGTATTGAAAATTCATATTCTCTACGAGAGTTATTATTTGTACTTGTTTTTCATAAAAACGCTTTACTATTTTTGTAGAATAAGAAGTGATTTAAAATATTTGTTTGTTTAACTCAGTGTGGAGTTAAACGATATATTCAATTGGACTATTTGATACCAGAAGTAGTTATACTTTGTGTAAAACTAAGAGTGGTTAAACTCATTGTAATCTTTTTAAAGATTAGTGAAACTCCTTAAAAGTGCTTAAGGGAAAACTGGATATAGCTTAATTTAGAGTGAACTGGTATAAAATCAAGTCTTCTTTCTTTCTATCTCTTTGAAGGTTTTCTAAACGCTTTAAAAAAACTCTTAAGTATTCAACATTGTATACATATCTTCTAACCCCTAGAAATAACGTCTAACATTTCATTACAAAAAGTTTTAAACTCTAATCTTTCTATCTAAAGTTTACTGTGATTTCATTACAAACTCCTATTTCACTCATTTAGACTTTCTTAAGAAATAATATTAAAAGTGGAACATAAGAATTTTCTCTTTTTTTTCTAATGAAAATAAGCTTAATTGTAATGAAGAGAAAATAAAAATGCATTTATTTTTAATTGTCTTGTTTTTCATTATAATATCCCAAAAATATAGTATAAAACTATATAAAAGAGTTATCACATATATGATAATATAGAACAATTAAGGATCAAAATATAAAGTATAATCTTATCGTCTTCCCAAAATAACCATAAAATTTAAATTTTATATACAACTAGTCTACTATCAAAAAAAAAATTTACAATATTACTCTAACTAGTCTATGTTGTGTAATATCCCAAAAATATAGCTAAACACCATATATAAGAGTCATCACATAATAATAATGTAGAACAGTTTCTGAGAATAAAGTTAACTTACAGTTATCCTAAAATAACCATAAATTTAAAACTTTACAAAATTCTATCCTAATACAAAACTATATACATGACCGAACGGTCCCTACAAAACTATACACACAACCGATCGACCCTAGTCTTAGCAGTTGGGTCCTCTCCATCCAGTGCTTGCTCCAGAGAATACTCGCCATCCTCTGCTTACACCCACAAGATGATCATTGCAAAGAAGAAATACCGAACAAACAACATATACAAGACAGAAAAGAAGAGTAAGCTAGTGTAATTTAATAGTCATATGAGCATACGATTCAAACAAACAAATCAGATTGACCGACCACTTTAACTTGATCGTCCGGACTAGTATGAATATGTAGCTATGGCCGTTCGTGCACTCGTGGGTGTAGTAACTGGAAACCCATCAGCTGCCACACGAGGTTAGCCCGTTATCACTCACCGTAGGTCCCCCCTAAGCTAGGACCTCCTGCTATTCTCACGACACGACGTACCCATCTCTACTAATCATTAGAATGTTAGGATGAACGTCGTGGATTTCGCTGTTCATATTCATACTTTACCACCACCTTGATAACCAATAACTAAGACATTCCTCCTTGGAATTCTCTTTCATACCAGTTGGAACATAATTCTTTATAACAACATCCACTCCATTATTCATACATCACATGTTCATATAACTGAATTTAAACAAGTTATCAAACAACAATGGAAACCACATGCAAGACCGAACACGTTGCGTACATTGGAGACTGAACAGTTTCTCACTACCCCAAAGAACAAGACCGAACGGTCCATAATAGGTAAGGCTAAAGAAGTGGCCGAACACTATTAAGGATCTAACTCTAACGTAAGGCGGAATACAGTTAAACACTAATGTAATACCGAACACTACGGTGAGACCGAACACTAGAATAACTGAATCACTAGAGCTAAACCGAACACTTATAACTTAGGCCGAAAACTAAGAACTTAGACCGAATACTCAGGTAAGACCGATCACTAAAGCATGGCCGAATACTCAGGTAAGACTGATCACTAAAGCATGACCGAACGATCCTTAACAGGTAAGGCCCATAGGAGGCTGAACGTAGTTAAGACCGAATACCAATACAAATCGAGTACTAGTGTGAGACCGAGAACTTAGACTATACCAGATACTTTATCTAGGCCGAACACTTGGTCAAGACCAAAAACTATAACTAAACCGAACATTGTATTCAATCGAATGATGGTACAAGACCGAGCACTACTAAGACTAAATGCTAGTACAAAATCAAGCACTACTAAGACCGAGTGCTAGTACAAAATCGAGCACTACTAAGAATGAGTGCTAGTACAAAATCAAGCACTACTAAGAGACCGAATGACCGAGTACCTAAACCTAGTCGAGCGGTCAATAGCGAACGCTTAGCTTTTTGCATAATTCTGTAGAACTTCTGCAGAATTAAGAACACACTAGAATTTACCAAAATTAAACATTTTTCCCAACTTCTAATCCTCCATACATGATTCATATACCAATTTACACCTATCCAAGATTACCTAAACCTTTCTAACATCATTTCAAACAATCCCAAACCAGGATTCACTCCAAATTCTACATAATCCATAACTCAATGACCACAACATTTAGCATCCCACACAAACAATGTCGAACACATAAACATTCAATTTCACACACATGCAAACCATCAAACAACATTTTCATACATCATCAACAATTCAATTAAATTAACCAGCTTTCCTTACCTCTTAACCGAACCGAACGACTTCTACCCTTCCAAAAATTTACTCACACCTCCAGAAAATCCTAAGAACACCTATAGCTCACTGATTTGTGAGAAGAGACCAACCAAAGTACCAAAAATGAAGTTAGAAAGGGGAAGAGAAGGCTGATGAACACATGCAAGCAACAAGGCTTACTTCTATGTGCTAGAAATTCCAAAAATTCATAAGAATTAAAGGAACGAAACTTTCCATCTCTAAACATTAAGTCGATCGGTGGAATGGAAATCTCTTGACACTAGGATTGCTTAGGTTCAGTCTGATTATTGAACAGATGAAGTGAGATTGAAGGAATCTAGAGAGAAGGAGGAGAAAAGAAGAAAGTAGAAGAATTTGGAGAGATATAGTTGTATTCAGAGAATGGGACGAGACTTTTGAAACTTTCATTTATATATCACTCTTAATTTAATCTAAACCGCTTGGTCCCAATCTTTGCTTACACCTGTCTGCTCCAAACTTCTTTAAACCTCTCGGCTTTTACATGTTGCTGCATTATCTCCGTCTAAAGCCTACTCCAAAGAAACCTCCTCTCCCTCTACTCACATCCACATGATGATTATTGCAACGGAAAAACACCACACATACAACACACTATCACAAATAGAAGGATAAGCTAGATTTAAAAAGAATTCATACTTTGATATAACATACAACATATACATAAATATTCATGCAAAATAAACTAGTTCAAAACATCCTAACATGTTATGACTTAGATTTGACTGTCCAGACTTAGAATGAATACCGAACTATGGCGGGTTGTGCACTTGTGGTGACCTCTACTACTTTGCAAAGCCATTTCCATGAGTTTCACCCTACCACACACACAAGATTAGTTTGTTACCGCGCAATAGGCCTCAAAGTACTAGGACCTCCTATTACTCTTACCACATATATCAATCATCTCTATTTGAGACTGAAAGATCATTAGTGTGTTAGGATAACCCCCAATACTGAGCTCTTGTATGGATTCTAAAACACTTAAACCGTACCGAAGGAGTTCTCCCGTGGAACCCATATTACAACCCGTGAAACCATTTGAAACCAACTAAATCATACATACATTTGCAATTGAATCACAACACATATCAAACCAAATAAGAACAAGAAAGACAAGAGTACATCACAACCAGGAGCAGTCGCTCAACGCACACACTCGTTGAGCGACCATAGACTTCTTCGCCCAACGACCCAGTTCGCTGTGCGAATTCCTTGACAGTAACCCTAGTCTCCAAACCACTCGCTCAGCTACCCAACTCGCTGTGCGAAAGTCCAGACAGTGGTCCAGACCTCTCAAACACTCGCTGAGCGCACCCATTCGCTATTCGAATAAAACTCACAATGCTCCCAGACCTCAACCAATCACTTAACGCACCCTTTCGCTGTGCGAATCACCAAACAATGAGCCATCCTCTAAAACCACTCACTAAGCGACTATATTCGCTCAATGAGTCTGCATAATCTACAACACCAAATCTGTAGAATTACGCAACCTATACCAATTTTACCAATTCCAACTATTTTTTTCAACTTCTAACACTCCTAAATTGTGTTATATACTTACTTTGACTTGTACAACTATTTCTATACCTTACAAACATCAATCCACAGAGTTTTCTAACTCCATTCCACTTCAAAACCTCCAAAACACCAACTTATAGACCCAAAACCCAATCTCCCACTTTTGGCACATTTTTTATCAACTAAGTAGTTCCCACAAGTCACAATTGACTTAACTTGGCTATTACAACTGACCATATGAGCCTCTAACCCCTAATTCTCATTTTCACTACTCTACTTCCTCAAAACTAACTCTAAACTACAACAATGTGACTCTATTAATAACCAATACATATTATCACATATTTCTAACATTCCACACAGCTAACCACAGATCAAACATCATCCAATTTCAGTTCAATATCACAGTTCCACAATTGCACACTCAAAATAGTCAAGTCACACATGATATATTTACTCTAAAAATCCTAACTTTAGTTCATTCACACAATAAACTTAGAATCATCACATATACATACTATATTACTAACTAAAGCAATAATCTAACTTCCCGTACCTCGACTCAAAATTGCACAACTCAAAGAAAACCTCGATCGAAGCCAAGATCGCCTAGACACTTCCTGATCATCGAACAGATGAATGAGGAGTAAGAATTTTTAGAGAAAAGTGAGAGAGAACGAAGAGAAAAAAGTTTAGAGAGATAGATAATGTTTTAGATAATGAGACGAGCTTTATAAGTTTCTATTTATATTATAAGATTATTTTATAATAAAAATTCGGTTTCATTATTTTAATACAACGATCTACTTTAATACTCTATTTTTTAGGTTTTTACATTCATAATAATAATAAAGAAAGATACAAACAACAAAGACGGTTAATAATAAAAAGTGGCCGAAATCAAGAAAAAAAATGGAAAAATATATTTTTAGAGACTAAATAAGATATAAGATAGGGAAACAAAACATAACATTTGATTTCAAAAATTGAAACTCTAATTGAAATTATGTGAATCGAATTAAATATTTTTCTTTGTTTAAATTTATGATAGGTATATGATCTATTTATATGGATAAATTTATTAAAAGAAAACAAAAAGTGAAAATATATGAGACCAACCAAATCCATGTAACAAATTACGAAGATAATTTAAAAAAAAAACTAAACAATAGATAATTGATGCTTATTATGAAAAAAAAAAATTATAGATGATATAGAAGAATATTATTTATACCTTATTATATTTTCTAAACTTAAGGCAATCAATTTATCTGCATGAGTGCATTTAAATTTCACAGACAAAACTTCATTCACTTCTTTACATTTTTTTAAGGAGAGAAAAAAAAACGTTTTACAGATAAAATAATAGTCATTTTCTAACCAAACTCGTCTATAATCGAAAGACCAAACATAATAAATAACCAAAATTGTCCATTAATCCTACATAGAGAAAATCAAATTAAAAATTACCTTAAAAATAAGTTAACAAAGTAAGAAAAACATGATATTATCACCATAACCAAAACTATTATGTTATTAAAGTAAAAAAAAAAAAAAACCGAAGGAAGGTTTCACAAAGAAGAAACAATTAATTTAATTAATTTACATTTCCTGTTTCAGTTCCTTACCAGAAATTCCTAATTAAGCTAATCAACCCTCAAATTACACATAATGAATCCAACATTTCCGATATGAGTTAATTTTTCAATAGGAAAAACTTAATATTTATTTCTCAACAAAATGAATTTCCTCTTTCCTACTAAAATTTGATTTAGAAAATATAATAAAACATTGATTTAATCTACACAAATAAGAAAACTACATGAAAAATAAAATAAAAAGGGATCTTAAATATCACTTAATTAAACTTAGTCCGTAATTAAACTTCAGTCCGGAAATAAATTGAGTAATACGTTTTAAACTTGTTGATGTTCAATTTGTTGTTTTTTAACTTAGTTACATTTATCTTCAAATTATAAAGATGTCATTATTCTTAGAGTGAACTCCATTGTAGTTAAACTTTCTGTAGTTTGCACTTAACGAATAATTTTGGTTTCTAACAAAAAACATTAATTTATTTAAGTTTCCAAAATGAAACAATTTTAATCTAGCATTACCCATCTAGTTGATAACAAAAAAATTAATATATTTTTTATGATAATAATAAAATGTATAATTAAAAGATATTATTAACATATTATTTTATATAAATATGTAAGTAATCTTGTTATTATTAATATACACAACAACATTTTCTGTTAGAAAAAAATATTAGTAATGAACTAGAAATTTTTTAATCAAAAACATTCTTGAACTAAATGTACAATTAAAGTTTTATATGAATTTAAATTTCATTTATAGAAATATAGGACCAAAATTATATTTAAGAATTTATTTATTTTGTTTGACTTTAAAGACATAAATCTAGAATCATATTACATAATATCTGCCAAATTAACATCTGATCGCGTGGCCTAATGGATAAGGCGCTCGCCTCCGGAGCGGGAGATTGTGGGTTCGAGTCCCATCGCGATCGATATCTATACTGTTTTAAACTTTTTTATTTTATTACATAATTATAACCATTAATAAAATCTTTTAATTTATCATAGTTTCTTTTTATTTTGATGAAAATTTAGACGTATTAGTGTTATATAACTATAACATTACCAAAATTAATAAAAAGTTACTTTTATAAATTTCTTTTTATAACTTTAACATAAATTTTACTAATATTTTTGTTTAACTTTGTTATAATATTAAATTTTGTAATCATATTTTTTATAAACGACGAAATTTTAATGTTCAATAGTTTTATATAAATTTCTCAATAATTAAAATTAAATTTATATTAAGTGTATAAAAAATTATTTCATACAATTTTATTTTATTATATAATTATAACCATTACAAAATCTTTTAAATTATAACAATTATTTTATATATATATATATATATATATATTATCATAGTTTTTTTATGAAAATTTAGAAGTCTTCGTATTATATTATAACATTTCAAAAATTAATAAGAAAAATTTTCATAAAAAAATTATAACTTTAACATAAATTTTACTAATATTTTTCCTAACTTTGTTATAATAATAAATTTTGCAATCATATTTTTAATAATATTTTTAACTAGGCAATTTTAAAGTTCAATAATTTTATATAAATATCTCAATTATTATGATTAAATTTATATTAAGTGTATAAAGAGCCCTTTATTAAAAAAATAAGTCAAATTTAATAATATTTAAATTTTAAAAGAATTAAATTTTATTTGAAAGAGACATATTGAAAATACGGCTGGTAAAACTGATTAGTCATATTTATTTTAATCTAATCCGTCATTAGCTAGTTAAAAATAAGTTAAACTGACGTCACAACAAAATAAACTAGAATTTGTAAATTTTGTTTAAATATTTTAACCTTTTACTTTAAAATCGGTTTATATATATATATATATATATATATATATGTAATTATTAAAAATATATTTAATTGTATTATTATTTTTTAATTTTTAATTAACTAATTAATATTTTTATTGGATAAATTAATATAATTATTACATGTTGTATTATTCTATTATAATTAAAGTTTAATTCGTAGGTATTAATGATTTAAGTTATATTACTATTATATATATATATATTTATATATATATATATATATATATATATAAACAATATAATATACAAAGTTTAATGATTTAAAATTATATTTTATTCGAATTTTTAATAAAAAAATGGGTCATCCGTTCTGTTTTCGTATTACCAATTTGATGGACTAAAAGACTAGATCAAAATAGATTGATACATTAAAAAAATTTTAATTTGTCATTCCTAATCGAAACTCTTCAATATATTTTACATTTATCTTTTTGTTTTTCATTAATTGAACTTGTTGGTTAATAATTATCTTTTTTATATTTTTGAATGATTTGCATCCATTACCTTATATAAATCTTGTAATTTACTTATAATTAAATAATTCTCATTTATTTATAGCTCCTATTATTTCTTAATTCTCATTTATGGATTGTCAGTTCTGGGAATCTTAGAACAAGTTTTCTAAAATATTTGAAATATCATTTCATGAATAAGATTCTCGTATATTTTTTTTAAATATAATTCTGTCAGGCCTCGTTAAATGCACCAAAACCCCTATTGTCAGCTCATTAAAAATGCACCAAAAACCCCTGTTCAGACTCATTAAAAACGCACCCAAACCCTCTGCGCGAACGCCAGGTGTCAAGAATCGAAGTTTCGAAAATCAGTTAGTGGATGACAGGTGTCGACAGGAGAGCGTACGTCCGTTTGGACGTGGGGTAAACAAAAATGATTTTCTGAAAACCCTGCCCACTCTCCTCTGCATGCACCCTCTTTCCAAAATCTGATCTTTCATTTTCCTCCTCCTTCTCTCTAGAAAACCCTCCCTTCTCTCTACTGTAACTCACCTTTTTCTGCTCCGATCACCGTTCAGGCACTGTAGGAATACTCCCGGCGTCCCAAGCTTCAAATCGAACCGATTAGCTTCAAGTTCTGAAACTGGTAAGTCTCTTCGTCTTCACTCGTTCGTTTTCTGGTACATGCAAACCAAGTACCGGTTTCATGCTGTTATGTTGTCTGAACCATTTTTGGTTTTTGGCTGTTTGGTTAGTTTAAGAGTTGTGGAACGTAAGGGTAGAAGGGAATCCAGTCAGGCTAACGTGTTGTGTTGTTAGGACGTCCGTTCACAGAAGAGGTAAGGGAAGCTTATTCAATTTAATTCATATGTTTTTACTGAGTTGCATGGACGTTCTGTGAGTTGTATGAAGCATGACTTTGTGATGTTGATTATTTGATATATGATAATGATTATGAGTTGATGTATGAATAATATGAAATGTGCTATGATAGGAAAGTATGAAATTATGAAGTTATACGCTGAGAAATGAATTAGAATGAAAGTGAGTTCTAATAAGAAATTTTCCTATGATATTGAACGTTCGACATTGAACGGTCTTTGACCGTTCGGTGTTCCTTGTAAACTCTTTTGAAATTGAATTCTTTCATTTGGGAAGATTTCTAGTGGAGGACGAGCGCTTTCTTGTAATAGTACTATGTTTGAGCGTTAGGCCGAATATAGATGTACTTTAGTGTTAAGTGAGGAACTGAAAATCTTGTAAACAGATATTTGTATATTTAGTTATTCTTTAACACCGTCTCCAAATGTGTCTTATCATAATTATTATTAATTTTCCTATTATAAGTTCAAATTAGTGATAGTCTCAACTCACGCTCTCATAATGATTGGTGTTCGGTCTTACACCGAGCGCTCGTAACCATTTTAACTTATTAATCGGGATGAAACAGCGTTCGTCCAAATTCAGTAGAATCTCCTTTACCGTGTTCAGTCATTGACCATCACTTAGTCTCTATATATATATATATATATATATACATATATGTATTAATTATTCTACGTTTGGTTCTTTAAACGTCTTGTCACGTCTACCTTCGTAGCCTCTGACCTAGAGTCCCCCGTACCGGATGTATTCTTCGAGTGTTAATCTTAGTTCACGAGAGTCAGTTCATTTAACTGATTCATGTTGTAAGTAACGTTCGTCACATATTGTGTAATCGTACTCAATTTATTTTAAATCTGAAAGTAACCCCTTCAGTCTTATTCTATTTTGGAATGGGAGATTTCACGGTCTCGTTCCTATCGTTCGTCCTCGTTCTGAAGAGGGCTGAACGTTCGGTATTTGACGTTCTTGGAAATGGTGATAAAAATGGCATTAAAGTGAAGATTTATAAAAGATGAAGAGTATATGAGATGAATGAAAGATTGTGGATTTGAACGAGCGTTTCGGGGAGGAATGACTCATGAGTGAATATTTGATAGTTGTAAAGTATGACTGTGGTAATGCTAAGCTGTCGATTCATCCTGATGTTCCGTGAGTACTCGTCTTCATGTAGAGGAGAGTAGGTCATGTGTGGGGACGACAGGAGGTCCTAGTCCTTAGGGGTACTTTGGACAGATAGGACTAACCTCGGGTGGCAGCTGATGGGAATATTCTAGTTACTACATCACCCGGGTGCACGAACGTCGTAGCTACACAGATGTCATACAGTCCGGACGGTCGGTCTAGTAGTAGGCCTTGCTTGAAGTGTTTTGTTAACTTTGTCTCTGTGTTGATGTATGAATTGTATGATTTGTAACTGAATTAAATTACATAAGCTTACCCTGTGTTTTTCCTTGTGTTGTCTCGTCTTGTACGTTCGTCTTGTCGTTGCAATGATCATCCGTGTGGATGTGAGCAGAAGGAGACGCGCTACTGGAAGAGGCGCTGGAAGAAGGAAATTTGGAGGAAGAGAATCTCGTAGAAGTTGAACGTTCGGTTAGTAGTATAGTTTCGTTAGTATAAGGTGTCGTTCGGTCACCTTTTCTTTTGGTAGGAATGACCGTTCGGTAACCCCTTTTGTAAACCGTTCGGTTTAGTCTTGTTTATCTTTTTGCAATTAAGTTTATAGCTCTATGTAAGACCGTTCGGCCAAGATCGTACGCTTGATTAGTATAAGACTGAACTGATATATTACTAATTGTAATTATTTCTAATGTATGGTTTATTACTGTATTTTTGGGATGTTACATTAGTGGTATCAGAGCAGTTTTGTTCTCTTAAGGACACTGTAGGTTATGAGTGCACTATGTTTTTGCTGTGTGCTTAATATTCGTGTGATGAGTTATTTTAAACTCTTTGGACATAACTAACGATTGTTTCTCTGCTTCTCAGAGAACTAATGGCACCAAGACCTCCTCCTCAACCACAACCCACCGAGCGGGATGCGTCCGACAACACCAGGTTGTTGGAATCCGTAATAGAAACGCTACAGCAACGCTGCCCTGGTACAACAAAATACGGCCGCTTTACAGAGTTTGGAAGCCGCTCGCGCAAACTCCGAAGCGACCCAGAGGCAACTAATGGAGATCATCGCAACCACCAGGGGCACACCGGGAGCGTCCTCTTCCAACGCTACCCACCAGGCTGAGTGGAGCTTAGAGAATTTCCTCTAGCATCACCCTACAAAATTCAGTGGGAAGTGCCTTCCTGACGAGGCCGACCAGTGGCTGCGAGACATGGAGCGGATCTACAATGCCAAGAGGTGTCCGGACCACAATCGATTGGCATTCACGGAGTATCTGCTAACTGGGGAAGCAAGCCATTGGTG
>JAHCHA010013476.1:686302-728380 GCA_027742795.1 Vigna hirtella | reverse complement strand
ATTAAACGTCCATCCCCCTCCAGAACGGACGTTCAAGGGGCTGACAAGTTCAACTACTCTCTCAGTCTCTTGAACGTCCGTCCTGGAGGGGGACGGACGTCTATATATAGCTCCTCTGTACATTATTTTCCAAATAAAATCTGATTTTGGGCCTTGAATTGCCATTTGGACCAATAACACCTAGCTCCTCCACCAACTCTGTTGCTATAAAATTGTGGCTAGTGCCACTATCAATGAGGATCATGACTTTCTTCCTCTGAACCCAACCCTGTAACTTCATGGTTTTGTGCTTAGTGAGCCCGCCAGCGGAAAACAACGATAACTCCATGTGGTTTTGCTCATCTTCTTCTCCACCTTCTTCCTCTTAGTCACCGTCGTCTTCGTCTTCTTCGATGATCACCACCCGCAAACTTCTCTCTGGGCAACGATGTCTTAGACTCTAAGGATTGCCACAATGGAAGCACAACCCATCTTCCCTTCTCCTGATGTACTCGGGATATAGCAGATTCCTTACTCCTCTCCCGCAGCTATTGCTCACCGTACTACTCCCCGCTCTAGACGTCGTCGTTCCCAAACGACCTTCCCTTCGGGTTGCCGCCGCACTCTTCTACCCCCGATCGACTTGAACCCAATTTGAAGGGTTCCGATCTTGCTATAGAACCTGTCTCACCTTGATATCGCCCCCACGACTGACCGCTCTTCGTTTCGGTTCCTTTAGTTGTCCTTGCGCCTCGACTCGCCTGCTCTACATCTCGCGTGATCTTCATTGTCGTTAAAAATTCCCTTGGATTATGCGGACCAATCTGGCTCCTTACTTCCCTTTTCAAACCTGCGAAAATATACCCCAAGAATTGATCCTCTGTCATGCCTTTCATTTGCGCCACTAACATTTCAAATTCCTGGATATGCTAATCGACGATGCTTTTTTGCTTGACCGCCGCTAACCTCTCAAACACCATTCGTTTGTCGTGACCTCCAAATCTTTTTTGCCAGAGTTTCCCTCAATCCTTCCCATGTTGGCGCCTAAGTTTTCTACTTCTAAAAGCGAAACCAATAGCTCGCACTTCCCTCCATGCAAACGTACGCCAGTCGAAGTTTCTCCCTCTCTGTCACATTCTGAATCTCAAAAAATTTTCGGCGCGAGAAACTCATCCTAAAGGATCGACACCTTCGAAGGTTGGTAATTCAATCCTCTTCACTCAGTTCGATTGCGCGCCACTTCGGTCTAAACCTAATCTTTGTCGTCACCTTCCCTTCTTCCTCCTCTATTTTTTTTTACCGAATCCTGACTTCCCTCGTGATGGCTCTCTTCGTTTCACCCTCGTCCGCCAAACATTCGCATGAACTCTCTATATTCTTGCCGTAATCCTATTCTCTACGCCTTCAACCCATCCACCGTTGTCTTCATCGCCTCCATTCGACCGTCCAACACATTTGTCCTTCCCTCCATACTTCCTTCCAGTGCATTTAATTCTCCCTCCATCTCTCTCTTGTCTCTCACTGATCCGGTAGGTCAGACCAAATTGATAGGTTTATGAATGGGAAACCTTTCTAATTTGAACTTAACACACACTCATAGCTAAGAAAAGAAGAATACAGTGTATAATTCTGTTATTCAGTATAGTAAATGCACAGCCAAACTACCTACAAGAGAGTCAAATTCTCTCTCAATAGGATAAATGTGATCCCGTCTTTACAGTATACAAATCAAAAGTAAGTCTTACTCAAATACATTAGCTTATTTATAGGAGCTTTATTTCCCGCCAAAGCTATGATTACAATTATAACTTCCTAAAGTCTCTCCCCCTATTTATTCCCTTTTTTCCTTCTTTCATAAACTCTCCATACCCTATCAGCATGTCTCCAGAATATGCTATGGAAGGGGGTTTTTCATCAAAATCTGATGTGTATAGCTTTGGAGTGTTACTCTTCGAAATTGTTAGTGGCAAAAGAAACAATAGCTTCTACACTGAAAAAAGACAACTCAATCTAGTAGGACATATACGATAAGTACTTCACTTTACTATTTCATCACACATTACTACAGTTATTATTATTGGTAATTTAACTTGAAAAAAATAACCACTTTTCTAGATATGGGAGCTATGGAAAGAAGGTGAGGCATTCATCATTGAATGATTCATTTTCAGAAGATGAAGTGCTATAATGTGTGCATGTTGGTCTGTTCTGTGTGGAAGAAAATGCAGATGATCACCCTTCTATCTCCAACATTGTATCTATGTTAACCAAAAAAAGTAAGGTGACTACTGTGCCTGAAAAACCAGCATATTATGTTAGAACAAAAGTCCTTGGGGAAGAAACATCCACCAAAGAATTTGGTTTAGATTCTTCACACGAGAATTCTCTTAATGTTTGTTCAATTTGATTGCAAAAGGTTACCATTTATAGTATCGATTACTTGTGAAGTTGTTTTTATTCCATTATGACAGTTATGGTTGGTTACTACATGTTGAATGCAGTTTCCTTTCTCTATCTACATATACACCACCCTTTGTACCAATATACACTATTTAATATATAGAGTTGATTTCATTATAATACTGATATTTTCATTTGCTTTCATAACGTTTCTTCTCATGTTTGTTCTTCTTGCATTGATCCTCAATACCTTTATTCTATTCAATGACATTAAAGTTTACTTTACACATTGTTATATACTCAATTTCAATACTTGAATACTATACAAATACGCATATAAAGCATTCAAAGCCTTTAAAAAGGGTATGAAAATTCAATATTACAAAGAGAAAGACATTGGTTTCAAATAATGTTTAGAGCTAAAACCCCTTGAAGAGATTTATAAATAGAGAAGGGAGAGGGTCTTTGCACTAATATAAAAATAGTTGTTATTTATGTCTTACCCATAAACAAGACAAAAAAAATGTAGTAGCATTATTGTAAATAAAGGTAAAGTGTTGTATGTCAAACTTATTATACTCAAACATAAAATAGATCTTTTACATCTAACTATGGTAGGTCTAACATAAATTTATGTTAAGTCACTTGTTGATTCGATGTAAATTTATGTTAAACCTATCAATGTTACACGTAAAAGAACTCTTTTATGTTTGAACATGGTAGATTTAATGTAAATCTCTTTAAGAGGAAAACATTTCTCCTCACTTCTCCCTACATGGGAAAAGTTTTTGTGATGAGGTCTTCCTTCACTTACAACAAAGTTGTACGTGTTGGGGGATGCATTGCTAACCAAAGCAAAGACATTCTTCATCTTTTGTGGTGGGTTTCTTGTGGGACAACTTTCTATTTGAATGATTTCTTCATTGAGGTTAGTTTGCTAGTACTTTTCTTCCTACTGTGATTGTGATTATTACTAGGGAACTAAGTTATGGTTGTGCATGAATACCCTTTCGTTTTGTTGTATATGTCTTGTATATTCGATATTTTGCATATTATTAGTTTGAAATTTTTATGTATTAGTTTATTAGTATATACTAATATTTGTTAGGTTTTTAAATTTTAAATTTAGATTTAGACATTGAGTTAATCTTAATTTTTGTTTGAGATTTAGTTTAGTAATTTGTTTTAAATCTTGAATTGTCTTATTGGATAGTTGGGAAGAAAATTAATTTTCATAATTTGTTAATACGTTTACATTATAAGCCTATGCATAAATTTGATAAAATTTCGGTTCAAACCTTTTTGTGTTGTTCTCCAAAAGCATACTTGATTGTGGTCATGTACGATTATTTTTTTTGTGTACTTTGGCGTTCGATATGAAATGCTACTATAATTTTATCAAATTTATAATGACAATGTTAGAATGCAATTTACTTTAGAATCATACAAAACATTAAAAATTGACTATGTGACATTTAAAGTGCAATCTTCAATTGTAGTGTTGATCGTAATATAGGTCTGAGGATGAATGAGTTGAGATTTACTATGGTGGATCTTAACCATGTAATGAACCATTTATTATGGTGCTTAGGCAAGACAAACATCCCATGTGTTAAAATACAATGGCTCAATTTCTCACACCAAGAGGGGGTGAATTGGTGAAGTGTAAAAAAACACAATCTTTAAAAATCTTTTCACAAAAACTAATGATTTTACTTTTCTTGAATTGCAAGATAATCAAATAGCAATGCAGCGGAAACTTAATCGAATATGTAAACAATGCAATCGACTGAATAAAAGAGTAGGGTTCAGAAAATTCAAACATTGTGTTTTTATATTGGTTCGGCCAAGCCTACATCCAGTGTCCTTCCAACCACAGGAAGCAAATGCAATATAATGATCAAGGTTTTTACAACAAGGTTTCTACAGAAGACCTCACGTCAAAAATGTAAAACACCTCTCTAACCCTCTAATTAAAATATAGGTAATACACAAACTAGACCAGCAACAAGAATCCCCTCTACTGCCGTTTAAACCTATTTGAGACACTCTCAAAGTCAAGAACGCCATATGCTCTTCCTCATATAATCACAACAGGGAACCTCAAACCAATCTTTAAACAATTGCAGAATTTGATCACTCAATGACACCCAAATGTGCAAGTTGATCAGCCTTTGAAAAACATAACTTTCTGTAAAAGATATCACACTATTAGAATAACACCCAAATTCGCGTCAATTTATAGAATAACACATCTCAGACGCAATTTAATCAACTAAGCTACTAAATTAATCGAATATAACAATTCTGTGACTAATCTTGACTAATCTTTCTATGATGAGCAAACATGAGTGATTTACTTGTCCTGGAGTAAAATGCTTTTTGGTGTGCTAGACCATTGTAGTAAGATTATTTTGTTTAAGCCAAGTTACATTTTACTTGAGGACAAGCAAAGTTTCAAGTTTGGGGCTGTGATAACGGTTGAAAAACCGTTATTTTTGTACTTAATTTTGATATTAAAAACACCCTTTATGACTTAGAAGCTTGCTTGAATTCATATTTTTGCTTTAGTTTTGTGAATAAGAGAGTTGAGGTTATACTTGATGATTTTATCACTAAATTCGCTTGATTTTGTAGGCTATTGGAATTATTTGAAAGAAAAGTTAAAGTATCAAATAGTTGGAATGTAGAAAAGTCAACCAGAATGCAAAAAAGTCAACAAGTGTAGAAAAGTCAACGAGAATGCAGAAAAGTCAACTAGAGTGTAGAAAAGTAGCACTGAGCGCTAGTCTAGGCTGAGCGCCATTGCCGCAGTTACCGCTGAGCGGCCTTTTTGGGTGCTGAGCGCCAGTTTCGTGGGCTTGGACCTGATTTCTGTTATTTTTTAGTTTTATTAAAAGACTTGCATGTTCTAGGGATTGTATTTTTTGATGGCTTGAGCACAAAAACACACTTTTCACCCCTTGGGGGTAGATTTGGGGATGCGGGAGTCTCCTCTTCTCTTTCTAGGGTTTTCTATCTCTTTCATTCTTTCATTTCGTTGTTCATATAGTTTCTCCATGATAATGGGGGAAGTAAACCTTATTTGTTGTTGGGAAAGATGTAACCTCTTAAACTCTTATGTATTAAATTGATTTATATTATAAATGTTTTACTTCATTAATTGTTAGGGTTTTTCCTTTATGCTTTATGCATGCTTTGTTTAACTCATTCAATTGCATGATTATTGGTTTTGTCACTATGGACACATGAGAAAATCTAGAACTGGGGAAATTCTTCCAAAAGCAATATTACCTAGACATAGGGATAGGAGGGTTGGTTGCCTTTAAGCTTCTATGTGAATGTAATGCATGATTAATTGTTAGGGAGACAAGACATTGTGAACTAATAATTAGGAGTAGGCTTTCTTCATCGAGACATCAGGTTTAAGGTAAATTAGGAAGTGACATTAACATTAATGAAGAAGATGAATTCATATATGCATGAGAGTAAATTAGGTGAAATTTAAACCCAACAACAATATCATCAACTTCATCCATTTATTCTTGTGTTTAGCCTTAATTGATTAAATTGCATTTATGTTTATTTTATTGCATTTGCAATCAAAACCCCCAAAATTTGTTCTTTAGAGTCTTAATTAGTTGAGTAATCACATAACTGTTTAATGTCGTGAGTCTCTTGGGAAACGATACTTGGTCTTAACATTTATTATTACTTTATACGATTCGATACACTTGACGAAGTGTTAACACTATCATCTTTCTTCATTCCACCAATTTTATAATGGGAGTAATCTTGGACTTCCTCAGCATTTCTCAAGCTATTCTGATATATAGAGAATTTATGAAAACCTTCCATGCCTAGATGACACCTTTCTCCTCCCAGTTTTAAACTAGCTATATCAGTCCAGATTTCATCTGTAAGTTTGATGTCAACTCCTTTGACCCTTGAGCATAAAGTTCTTTCACTAATCCGAAGATTGCAGTAGAAAACTTTCATCAGTTCCGGATACCAAGGGTTAGCCATTTCAACAAATGTCCTCACACCCTGATGTTTCAACCAATTTTGAAACAGAAAGCCTTCACTTCTGAAAAAGATGAGTTTTAGGAATTTATGTATGGTTAACCTTCTCATCTTCCAACAGTCGACAAATTTGGATTGAGCTTCATTGTCGCTAATCCAACCTTCTACCTGCGATGGTCTGCTCATGTTTTTGGTGCCCAAGGTTTTCACTCTCTTCCTTGGTGATGAACTTGAAGCCATTTATATTCAGAGAAGAACGTAATTCACAGAGTACCAAGAAAGGAACGATTATAATGTCGCTGAGAAAGTGATTGTCAAGCTTCTCTGTTTTAAGGTTAATTGCTCCGCATTTTTAAGTTTGGAGGGAACATAAAGCTTTGTTTTCACTCCAAACCATTTAACTTAATCGACTTAATCAAAATTTAAAATTTCAAACAGAGATAAGTCATAGTAAAGATTGTATTTGATTTCATTAAGTCCAAAGTCGATTTTATGTTTGAACAGTGTTTTCAAAACCATATAAACACACACTCAGAACATATTCAACTTAACAGTTAATAAAATCGATTAAAAAATGAGCAACTTGATTTTCGTAGAAAGCATTCACTTAAACATGCATATAACAAACATGCATTTATCAATCAATTATACAAACAATTTTGATGCATGATGCATTACAAGGATTTCAACAGTTGGCACTTTTTGAATCTCAAGAGCTTATGAATCCTACTTTGTAGTTCATCATTGAGTTCTATACTACTTCAGTTGTAGCTACTTTCCTACAAAACAATTAAATGATTTGACGCTGGTACCCATTTTAACTTGGGTCCTATCTTGTCAATAGCATGAGGTTGTTCCTTAGGAATCCATTTGTATTTACCTTTGGGAACTCCAACCTTTCGATAGTAACAGTTTCTAACATTGTGGCCAATGTTGTTGCAGTAAAAGCATGCATCAGTAATAGGCTTACTAAGATAGATAAATTTCTTTGAGTTTATTCCACTGTTCTTAGCCTTATAACCAATGCCTTGTCTGTTAATAGTTCTTCTAGATGATCTTAGCACAACATTTAAGTTTTCTTTACACTGTGTAAACTTTACTAATGTGCTAGTTAAGTAGTAAATTTTTTAAATATGTACTGGACAGTTATCACATTCTTTTTCAACAATCGTTGTCTCAGTTTTAACTATCTTTAAAGAGCATTGAGAAAAAGAAAAAAAAAAGGTTAAGCTCAATGAATGGAAAGTTGGGAATGAGTTGAGTATTGGTTTCTCACATAAAAGGATAAAGAGAGATTAATGTTGTATCATAGAGTAAATTGTTCACTTTCTTAACTCAAGGAATTTTGTTGTCTAGAAAAACCAAGTTTCTTCTTAGCCCAGAAATGTTACAAGCCTAGAAAAAGTCCTTGTGATGATAACTTGCTTGTGAGTATGTTTGATGTGTTTAAATGAAAGACAAAGTTGATTTATGCCACATTGTAATGTTAGAGTGTAAGAGTGTCACCTCGCTATATCCCCTTTGAGCTTGAGTGAAACACTATCCTGGGTAAGAAATTGTTCCATGAACTTTATCATAACATTCTTGCTTGGTTGTTGATTGTTAATGAAGTTGGCATCTATTGTGTATGTTTTGATTATGTGAGTACCATAGTTGAGCTTGATTGGTTAAAGCATCATTATATCTTGACTGATCTTTCTATAAGGAGCAGACATGAGTGATTTACTTGTCCTAGAGAAAAATGCTTTTTGGTGTGCTAGACCATTGTAGTTTGGCTATGTTGTTAAGCCAGGCTTTGTTTTGCTTGACGACAAGCAAAGTTTCAAGTTTGGGGTTGTGATAACGGTTGATTTCACCGTTATTCAATTTTGATAATAAATGAACCATTTTTGACTTAGAAACTTGTTGGATCTCTTGCTTTTAGCTTATTTTTGTGAACAAGAGAGTTGAGCTTATAATTGAGGATTTTATCACTAAATTCCCTTGATTTTGTAGGAAATTGGAATGAATTGGAAGAGGAGTTAAAATATCAAGGAGTTGGAACCTAAAAAGGACAGAAAGAGCACCAGAAGAGAAGGCTGCAAAAGGTCGCAGGACGCTTGGGCGCCCTTTTTTAGGGCCCTAGGCGCTGGTTGTCTCGCAACCATGCCTGAGCGCCCTTTTCTGGGGCCCTCAACGGTGGAGGCCTCGCATCCACACCTGGGCGTCTTTCCAGGGGTGTTGAACGCCAGACTTCAAGTACCGCTTCACGCCTGGGTGCCCCTCCTAGGGCTCTGAGCGCCACTTCTCTCGCAAGCTCGCCTGGGTGCCCTAAGTAGGGGCGCTGAGCGCTAGCGACGTATCCCATTATCCAATTCGGCTTTATTTAAGGACTTGCTGATGACAAATTTATGAACACCGAAAAATGGCGCCACAAACTTGTTTAACCCTCGGCAAGTATGACCGAATCGTATCAAGTAATAAAACTAGGTAAGACCAAGTATCGTTTTCCCAAAGGACTCACGGCCTAGTTAGCTATATGATTTGTTGATTATTTAAGACTTGTTAACAATTGATTGTAGGTTTTAAATGCAAAAGACAGTGATTAAACATGTATGCAAGAATTTGATCAATGGAAAAGAGGAATACAAACACTTTAATGAATTAGATGGATGAGTATGTTGTTGGGGTTATCAATTTCATCTTATCCACTCTCATATACTTTTAGGAATTCATCATTCTTTTCATCTATTGCTAATGTCACTCTCTAAATCACCTTGCAAGAAGGCTTATCCTTAATTACGAGTTCATACAATTCCTAGCATTCCTAGTAATTAATTCTGAAGTGCAGAAGCTTAAAGGCAACCAATATGCTATTGAGAGAAATTCCCCGGATCTAGATTTTCCCGTACGTTCCCATATCGACAAAATCAATAATCATGGCATTGAATGAGTTAAACAAAGCAAGCTTTAATTAAAGAGGAAAAATCCTAACTAATGATGAAAGAAAGCATATATCTTAAAGTAAGATGTTAAAACACAAATTCCATATATGAGAGTTTCACAAGACTACATTGATTCCCCAACAACAATACAAGGTTTAGTTCACCATATTCATGGTGAAACTAGATGAACAATACTGAATGAAAGAAAGATAGAACCCTAGAAAAATGAAGAGGTAGCCTGAGCATCCAAGATCTTCCTTCAAGGGATGGAAAAGTGAGTGTTTGCTTCGTCTCAGCCAAAGATACAAACCCTAGGAACACCTAAAGCTTATATACTATTCGTAAAATTACAGAAACTTAGGCCCAAGCCCAAAATAGTGCCGCTCAGTGGTAAGTGCGTGAGTTGATTCTTTCCCCTCAGCGGCATTTTCACCCCTCAGCGGATCCTACATGAGTTCCTGAGTGCCGCTCAATGGTAAAATGCTGCTGAGCGGTAGTTGCGACTTCTTCTTTTGCACTTTTTTATGTCTTTTCTGATTCCATCGCTATCCTTCTTCACTTCTTTTACCAAATTCACCTTAAAACCTGCATAAAACACTGAAATCAAGCATAAACCTGTCCAGCTCTCTTATTTCTAAAAATATGACCAAAATCATGATTTCAAGCTAGTTTCTAAGTGTTAAAGGTTGCTTTTAGTATCAATTTTAAGCATGAAAATAACAGTTTTTCAACTGTTATCACTTGCACGTTCTAGAGGGAGTATCTTTTGACATAAGGGACGCAAATTTAAATATTTTCAACTCTCTAAAGGCAAAATTGGATGTGAAAGCTCTCCTTTTCAGTTTTTAGGGTTTATCTTTCATTCTCATTCCATTGTTCATCTAGTTTCTTCATGACAAGGGGGAATTAAATTCAATTTGTTGTTGGGGAAGATGTACTCTCTAAACTCTCATGTATTTGAATTGATTCCAACTTATTTATGCTTCTTTCATTAATTGTTAGGGTTATTCTCCTTTGCTCTATGCTTGTTATGTTTAACTCATTCATGGCATGATTTTTGGTTTTCTTTGTTATTGAAAAATACCTAGAAACCTAGAACTGGGGAATTTCTGCCAAGGGAACTATTGCCTAGACATAGGGATAGAACGCTTTGTAGTCTTAAGCTTTCATTCGTAATGCAAAATTAGTTATTAGGGATGCAAGACATTGTGGTCTAGTAATTAAGGATATGCTTCTTTCCCCGAGACATCGGGTTTTAAGTAATTTAGAAAGTGACATTGACATTTCATTAAGAAGAAGAATTCTTATATGCATGAGAGTGATTATGTGAAATCTAAACCCCAACAACATCTTCATCTCATAGTACAAACATCATCATTCCCTTTTGAATTTCTTTTCAATTGATCAAAATTGCATTCATATTTACTTTCTTTTTTTCTGCATTTAAAAACCTAAAATTGTTCTGAAAAGTCTTAATTAGTTAAGTAATTACACGACTGTTTAATGTTGTGAGTCTCTTGGGAAACGATATTTGGTCTTACAATTTATTATTACTTGATACGATTCGGTACACTTGCCGAGGTCTTAACACTTCCATATGTAATAATCGTATGTAATTACATACGGATTTATCTATATGTAAAGTTATCTACGACCACATTATATATAGACTTTTGTCCGTATGTAATTCGTAGGTAACTCATCATTACATACGGATTTTTGAGCTTACATACAAATTTTGATCGTATGTAACAACGATTTTTCTTGTAGTTGATTTTTTCTTGTCTCTTTTTTTTTTTTGTGATCATGTTTAATAAATATGAAAAAAGAGAGTAAAAATATCTAAATTAATATAATCAAAAATTGAAACTTTTATACAGATTAAAAGTAATATTGTATATAAAAAGTGAGATTTGTTATACCTGTTCTATGACAACAGGTATCGAAAGAGAGTCTTTTTTACACCTATTTTTTATAACATGTGTAAAAAAAAACTTTTATACCTAGCATGAGTATAACCGGTGTAAAAAGTTAGATTTTTTAAACATGTTCTAGAACAGGTATAAAAATTCAAAAACTTGCTATATTTCTACTTCTATACTGCTCAGAAAATGGTATAAAAAGCTTTTTATAACAGGTATTCCTAGTCTAAGAGCACGTTAATTTTATTTTCCTTCACTGTCGTTTTCAGTTCATCTCTTCATCCCTACTTCGACCCTTCATCTTTCTTGGCCATCATCTCCTTCACGCCTTCAGTCACCGCGCCACGTTCAATCTCCATCTTCTTCACCTTCAGCCACCACCCCGTGCCCGTATCAATTACTGTGAGCCTCCACCAGTTTCTTTCAACAACGTAGTCAGTCATCATAATCTACAAGAACACCATTTTTATTCCCTCGTTGAATCAAAACGCAAAGCCCTAAATCACCACCACAGTCTACAAACAAATCAACAACAATATACGAACCAATCACAAATCATCACTTGCAAAACCCCAAAAATCGCGCCACCATGTTTGTTCACAACCTCACCACGAGCAACATCGCGCCACACAAATTGTGAAAATGCAGTTTCGTCTTGAAGAAAAGAGGTTGGAACTGTTTTCTTTTTTCTTTTTTAAGGGTTTTTGCGACTCACCTTTTCTTGCTTCACTCAGTTTTTGATGGTTCTACCAACGAGTTTCATGGCTTACCTTGAAACGGTGTCGTTGAAGTTGGAGGCGGAGGAACCGCTGTAAGAAGTGCATGCTCCTTTCAGTAAGCATTTCAAACCTTCATCCGCTTCACAAGAGGTTTCTCATCTTTTTCAATATCATTATCCTTTTTTCTAAAATAGATAGATAAGATTGTGCCAACATTTTTAATCTTTGAACGAGCAGTGACAGTAATATAAACCTGAGATCATAGAAGAACATGCATTTTTCATATCACATAATGTTTTTAAAAAACTTGTATTATACTGTCATGTTAAATAAGTATTTAAGAATGCAATCTATCAAACAAAAGATTATATCCTAGGATTTCAACGATAGAAGTGTTAGCAACACATTCTAACTCACTAGTATTGGTTAAAAATTTATTAGAAACTATAAAACTATAAGTGGGGTTTCATAAAATACAATGTGATATGCACGTAATTTTGTGATTTTCAATAAGTTTCAGTCAATTATATGTTTGTTGCTAGCATTCCTCTTTCAGCAACATTTCATTGATTTTATACCTTTTCCAAAATAGTGGTACACTTCTAAAAGTACCAACTTATTGAACTTCTAAAATGTTAGTGCAACCTAAATATTGAAGTTTCCCATGTGAACATTGTTGAAAGAGAGACATAGATGGAAGAGATGCTGAAAATTTTGTATTACCAAACAAAAAAAGTTCCATTTTCTATACTGAGATGACAATAAATAGGATATACTTATAAATCATATTCTAATAAGGTATTCCTGTAACAATAAAGATCTAATTAAATAAGAAAGATATTAAAAATATAGTAAATTCTAAGAGACATGTTAAAAGAATTAGTACAAAATAATTCAAGGAAGATGGGTACTTTTTGGTACCATGTTGAGAAGAGAGAAATCAAAGTTCCAAACAGAGGTAAAGTTTTCCTTTGAAATGTTTTGCCACTTGTAGAAAATTTGCATAAGCGAATATATTCTATCAAGCATTTGTTTTGAAGTAATGCATCATGTGCTGATAAAGAATAATCAAATGTTTACCTCTTTATTATATTCCAATGACTCAAATCTATCTAGCACAAGCCAGCTAATTAAACTGCTACTAAGCAACACCAAATTCAGGAAAATGGAATGGTGGATTCGTTCAGTTTGATTTATAATAATAGTATTGAAAGATACACAAAAGAAATAAGGACAAGAATAAGATGATAGTAAAATGATTTAAATGTGTTTATATTTTAAAAGATATGTATCATGTCACTTTTAATGTATAACAGGGCATAAAATAATTTTACGTTAATCATAAATCTTGATGATGGATGTCTTGAACCGCATGAGTATAAGACTAGTTCCCATATTAACTTGTTGTATAGGTACAATTTGTATATCTTATTGAAACAAATTTGCCTCAAAATGAATTGTGTTATGTTTGCAATTGTTCATTCAGTGGTCCATTTTGGAATTTGCTTCAAAGTCCATTATATCATTCTCTGCCTCATCTACAGTCCAAGAATGTACAAGTATTAATTACATTTATCATTCTCTGCCTCCTTTGATTTGTTATAATTGCTTCTCAATTTATCTTGTGCATGAACTTGACTCACTCATGTTTCAATTAAGTATATTTCAGATGTTTCAATATGTAAAAAATATTTATAAATTAAAAAAAAATTACACATAAAGTCATTTTGATTTATAAAACTATTAATTTCTTTCTTTCATATGTAACTTTTCTACTATATTTATAATTTAGTTCTGTTGCAGTTTGGTGCACAAATTTTATACAAATGTAACATCACATTATTTTAGGAGTCTGACAAGTTCTATGTATTCATTAAATTCAATCATTAAATAAGGTGAGCATGTGTAATTGCATGATATATTGTTGAATTATTTTATATACAAATCAACTTCTTTTATTCAATTTGAGAGGAATGTATTGGATTTTACTCCTGAAAACCTTTTTCCAAAATAAATTATATGTTATTCTAAAACAATAATTCACAAAAGGGTATCAGATTATCAACAAGTTATGATTACAGAATATTTAATTTATGCATATCAATGCTCTCAATTCTCTGCCTAAAGAATTTTTTTTTTTGCCAAAATTTTTCATTTGTTCTGTTGTGTTCTACTTGCCTAAAGGAAGCATTGGTAAAAGAAAAGATATGGGCTCTGATATCACAAAATTAATCTTCGGTTGTGCCAATTTCTGTGGTGATTACTCAACTAAAAATTGTTTTATAGCATTACACAGGATTTATTCTAGTGCAAAAAAGACCTTTAACGTCACCCTTTAGACGTCTGACCCTCGAATATCCAACGTAAAAAATGACCGGTGGCATTTTTCGTAAATAAAACAACTATTTAGACGTCGGTTATGGAAGGGCTCGACGTCTAAATACTCATATACATCGGCTCTCCCGAATAGATGCCAAAACTAAACGAAAAAGTTAAAAAAAAATAATTTTTTATTCTATTTAGACGTTTGTTACGGAGGGAACCGACTTCTGAAGCACTTTATACGTCTGTTATTTGGGGGAATGGACGTCTAAACCCTAAACCCAGAAATTTAAAAAGTCACCTTTTGACTCCATTTAGACGTCTGATCCTGCCACTCCGACTTGTAAAGCACTTTAGACGTTTGTTAATTGGGGGAACCGACGTCTAAACCCTAAATCCAAAAATTTAAAAAGTCACTTTTTGACTTCGTTTATACGTCTGATCCCGCCACTCCGACTTCTAAAGCACTTTAGACGTTTGATAATTGGGGGGACCGACGTCTAAACCCTAAATCCAGAAATTTAAAAAGTCACTTTTTGACTCCCTTTAGACGTCTGATCCCACCACTCCGACTTCTGAAGCACTTTAGACGTCTGTTAATTGGGGGAACCGACGTCTAAACCCTAAATCCAGAAATTTAAAAAGTCACTTTTTGACTCCGTTTAGACGTCTGATCCCGCCACTCCGACTTTTGAAGCACTTTAGACGTCTGTTAATTGGGGGAACCAACATCTAAATTTTGGCATTAAAACACTGTGAATGCGAGACAAACGTTACGCGCACTCATTGTTCATCATCTTCGTCACGTTTTCTCTCTACGGGTTACGCTTTTCAGGTTCGTTTTCTCACTTTTGCACTGTTTTAAATTAATTTTACTCCGATTAAATCACTCTTTGATGCATTATCTTTCATTTAAACCGATTAAAATGCGTTTTTGTTGGGTTTTGGTGCAGTTATTCTCGTGTCTTTAGGCGGCATTCTATGGCGGCGATTTCTTATGTTTTGTACTCCTCCAATTCCCTCCACTACGTTTTTAAAACCATCCAATAAAAAAATGTACAATACATTCTCTTCAACTAAAATATAAAGTTGTAAACTCGAATCACCATGAGTCAGGAGCAACCTCAGAGACGTCTAACCTGTATGGATCGGACGTCTATATAGACGTCGGACCTATATAGGTCCAACGTCTATAGAGACGTCTGACCTAAAGGGTCCGACGTCTCATTAACGTCACCCATATAAACGTCGGACAGAGATGAGACGTTAAAAGCCCAAAATAACAGACGTTTAAAGTCCTTTTTGCACTAGTGATACATATCTAAATATTTGCTCTACAGGCTTCAAAAGCTATCAATTGAGGATAGCATGGCATGTGTGGATCTTCTTGAAGTGCTTCTTGTGGAACATTTACAACGGTAAATTTTATTATAAATGTCAAAAAGTCGTCTACAGTTTACGTCTTTATTGTGTTTTGTTTTCTTCATCCTGCAGTACATTATCATACTTCTCTGTCAAATTGTTGTTACAATTAAAACATTTTGCATTTTATCAAATTCCTATATATTTCAAGTTGACTAATTTATTGTTAACTTAATGCAGTTACTGGTTTTTTTATATGCCATCTGAGGTGAGATATTCGAAGAATGACATATAATGTTACTAGGAAGATTATCACGTCTGCTCCTAAGTTATCTGAAGATCTATTCTTGGAATTTTCAAAGTACCTTTCTTTGATTGGAGAAAAACATTTAGCCTTAAAAATAAGGTAAATAGCTTATTGTACACTGATATGCATATTTAATAGTTAAATTAGTCAGCTGAACTTATATGTTTTATAAGATTGGTAATAGTTGTTAGTATCTTTAGTTTTCCTTTTGGAAAAACTGGTGCCTAATGTGGTTAGAGTAATTTTTTCCACAATCTAGTAAATAATGTATGTGCCTATCTTGTCGGTCTTATTGGCCAAGAGGCTTACAACAATCTATTTTGGAGTTCAATTTTTATTATTAAGTGTTCTTTTCCACACCACTTATCAGTTCTCACTAACTATTATAGAAGATATCAAACATAGTCTAGTGTTGTATAACATTTCAATCATAGTCTTGTATTTCTGCCTCGTCAATCTTAATATTTGCCACTCTGCTTTTAAACTCTTAATATTTGAATTTGTAGTGATATTGATATTTCTTTGAACCCTCAAGTTTCGTCTATTTCATCTGTTGAGGTGTTGGTTAAGGCTCTCCTTATGATGTCAGCACTCTGAAACATGCTCTAGATTCATTTGTCAGAATATTACTTTGCTCATGTCATCCATGTGTAGTTGGTAGTGCAAAAAGAGATGTGGTGTGGAAGGTAGCTTTTCTTCATACTTGTGTGTTGTCTTATATAATTTGCACTTAATTAGTTTATTTTTTGCCAATTGGTCTATCTCTCTTTCAAATTATTGTTAATCCATTATTACTTGAATTTTGATAACCAAATAAAAGGGAAAAGTGCATGGATATGTATTATTGTTATAATTATAGAAAAAAAGAAGCTGAACCTATATATTATATTAGGAACATTTTTATTTACTCCCATATCATATCTTTGTCATTAGAGAATATGAAATCTCCTTTATTTATTTTATTGATTCTTGTTCTGTTAATATAAATAAAGCACCTGTATTTTCTAAACTGCACACTCTTTCAACTTAATAACATGATATCTAGACCCTCTTTTAAAACTGTGTTGGCTAGATGTTGGGAACATTTTTATCCAAATTGTATAATAAAGAAATCTATATTATATATGTATTATTAGGAACAATTTTATTTATTCCTGTATCTTATCTTTTTGTTAGTATTGGATATAAAATCTCCATTATATATTGTATTGATTCCATTGTCTTCATAGTTTGATATCTTTCAACAATCACTGATAATAATTGTTAAATTTATTTGTATGATTCTTTTTATTAAATATATTACTGACTAACTATTATTTTATATTAGATAATATTGTTCTGATCAAGCGAACATGCCAAAAGATGAAAGTAACGAAAATCAAAATTAGATATTGTTTCTTTTTTAGTAATGTAATCAACATCTTAATCATATTTTAGTATTTTAATTTAATATTGAACATCTTTCTTTTTAATGTATGAACAATTAGTTGTATGAACATATTAATATATTGAACAATATAGTTTATTTTATATATAATATTCAGTTTTAGTTTATATTATTTTATTATCTATTTGATTAATAAAACTAATTTTATCATAATATCATTTTATTACAATAAAAAACAAAAAAAAAATTGTACATATTTCCGGCGGTTTTAGCAAAACCTCCGCTAATACCGACGGTTTTTTAAAAATCTTCGCTAATACCGGTGGTTTTCCTAAACCCCCACTAATACCGGCGGTTTTCCCAAAACCCCCGCTAATACCGGCGGTTTTCCCAAAACCCCCACTAATACCGGCGATTTTTCAAAAAACCGTAGGTAATTACTTAACGACGCAGCTTTTCCCCAACGGTTTTTCTAACCACGCGTAATGCACTTTCCGGGGGTTAAAACCGATGGAAATGAGAAAAATAACCCCTGAAAAAATTGGAAATTTTTGTAGTGAGTGAAACCTGTACAAATTGTTAAAGCCTCACAAAACATAAATAACAATGAGCTTAGCTAAAAGTTCACCATCAACAACCAAGCACCTTCATATTTAATATGATACTATTATGTTTGTAGTTGATATCCACAATTAAGTTCTAGTTCAAAAGAAAACAACGTGGTATGACACATTAAAAGACAATTTAGCATAGTTATATATTCAGAGAGCTAGACTTTAGACCAAATATAATTTACTCACTTGATTATGTCATTAAGTAACAAAATAGAGACCAAAGTATCAACTATTCCTAGTTCCAATCGTGCAAACCACATTCCATTAACTTTAACCTTGTCTACGGTCCAATCAACATCAATATAGTCATCTATGGAAGCAAAATATATCATACAAACCACATAATAGCCACTAACAATCGTAGAACTAACTAACCTGATAAGAAGAAGATGGCTTAATGGTCAAAGCCCCACGACATATCAACCCTACACCGCGCTCAATGCACCAGGGAGCCCCTCCTCACGGTTTTCGCCTCCTCCATGAAGCCCTCCTCACTCAACGACACCCACTTTGTCACGCAAGCCCTAGATTAGCATCCCTCGCGAAGTCGAAGCCCTACTCACGTCGCGACACCACCCCTTAATGCCATGATAGCACCCCCTCACGTCGTGACACCACCATCGTTACCAAACCCCTTCCAATAGCCTCCCTCACGACAATGGAAGGCGTCATGTCAACCACCTCCTTCCTCAACTGCAATTTCCTTCCACGATAGACGTTGATTGGAAAAAGGAGAAGAAGAAATCTGGAAGGGTCAATGGCGGAACCCCAATGGAGGAGTGGGAAAGAATGCCAATGGTTGTTACGATAGGGCTTGTGAACGAGAGAGGGAGAGGGAGAGAGAGATTGGGGGACAAAAGTTCTCTAACTGTTGGGGAAGCTTGTCTTTGCGAAATCAGAAATTGTGAGTGAAATTGGGAGAGGAAAATCCTTATTTTTGATTTCTTATACTCCTTACACATACCATCGGTAAGCTACAACTCATACGTCCGTCGGTAAACCTATTTTTTCGACCGACCATATGCCATTGATAATTATCCTTCGGAAAATTCCCTCTTTCGAGTAGTGTATGGCGATTGGTAATTTTCAAGGTGGGACGTGTAGCGAGCTTGAAGGTGATAACTGTTGAAATATCGTTATTTTTATACTTAATTTTGATAATAAATCAACCCTTTTTGACTTAGAAACTTGCTTTAACTCATGTTTTTGCTTTAGTTTTGTGAATAAGAGAGTTGAAGGTGAATTTAATGGTTTTGTGCTAGGTTCCCTTGATTTTGTAGGCTATTGGAATGATTTGAAAGAAGAGTTATAGTACTGAATGGTTGAAATGCAGAAAAGTCAACCAGAACGCGGAGAAGTCAACCAGTCAACCAGAGTGTAGAAAAAGTAGCGCTGAGCGCCAGTTGACTGCCGTACCTGCCGCTGAGCGCCATTTTGGGGCGCTGAGCATTGTCGACTTGGACCTAGGACTGTTTTCTGTATTTTTAATGAACTATTTAAGGTTTTAGCCGACCTAGGGTTCATATCTTTAGATAGAAAGAGGCAAAATCACACTCTTTTCACCCCCTTGGAGGCGGATTTTGGATGTGGAAGCTCCTTTCTTCAAATTCTAGGGTTCTATCTTTCATTCTTTTCATTCTTTTCATCTAGTTTCACCATGTCCATGGTGAACTAAACCTCCATTGTTGTTGGGGAACCGATGTAATCCTTTGAAACTCTCATGTATTGAATTGGTTCTATATTTTATATGTTTTCCTTCATTAATTGTTAGGGTTTTTCTTCTACACTCTATGCGTGCTTTGTTTAACTCATTCAATTGCATGATCATTGATGTTATTTATATGGACACATATAGGTAAATCTAGAACTGAGGAAATTCTCCCAAGAGCAATATTACCTAGACATAGGGATAGGGGGATTGGTTGCCTTTAAGCTTCTGTGCGAATGTAATGCATGAATAATTGCTAGGGAGACAAGACATTGTAAACAAGTTATTAGTATTAGGCTTTCTTCACCGAGACGTTGGGTTTAAAGTAAATTAGAAAGTGGCATTAACATTAATGAAGAAAGATGAATTCATGAATACATGAGAGTGGATAGGATAAGTTGGAAACCCCAACAACATAATCATTCATATTTTACATCAATCTCTCTTGCTTCTTTCAATCCAATTGATCAAAACTTGCATTCATGTTTATTTTCCGCAATTCAAACACAATGATTTTGCTTACAAGTCTAATTTAATCAAGAAATCACATAATTGTCTAGGCCGTGAGTCCTTTGGGAAACAATACTTGGTCTTACCATTTTATTATTACTTGATACGATTCGGTACACTTGCCGAGTGTTAACAGAAGGGCTGACATACAAGGAGAGAAAATGTTGAAGAAGAAAAGGAAGAAGTTATATATGCGAAAAGTGACAACACATAACGAGTGGAAAAGTGAAAAACATATATCCTTTTGAAAAATGTAGGACTTTTAATAACCAGTTCACCATTGAACCATTGTCGTATGCCTTGGTAGAACTTTAACGTCGATTGATCACATAATCGTCATAATATGTAAGACTTTTAATGACAATTCTTAGTAGAACTATTGTTGTATGTCTTGGGATGACTTTTAATGACAGTTCTTATATGTTTTTATTGTTGATATTAGGTATAAGTTTCTACAATTACGAGTAAGTAGTAAATTTGTTCAATAAACTATAAATGCTAGATAATATGTTAATAAAGTATAATTAGTTCAATACTTTTTATTTTTCTTAACATCCAAACTTTAACTTGAGAGACACTCTTTTTAAGTCATGTTAAGCATCAATATGGTCTATGTCATCTTAGATAGGTTGACTTATCAAAGCACACCAATAATTTGCGATCACATGAAAAATATTATTAAGAAAGAAAAATAATAACAAAAAAACATGGGAAAATCAAACTAAACCCATGAAAAAAAATAAAAACATAGCAAGGTTCCTTCAAAAGAAGCAAAACAACTCATAGGAAGTTTTTACCTATTATGAAAAAATCAAGAACAATCCTAGATAACATAATATCATACAATTTATAATGATTTTTATATTTCTAATATCAAAGAAGCCAACTTATCCACACAATGATTTCATCACTAAAAATATAAGAACACTTAAACTTTATTCTTTTAAATATCTCCAAGCATTTTCTCTATCTTCCTCTATAAGAGACCAATGAACAATTTGAGAAACAACAATAATCTTAATAGTAAAAAATCACTTTCCAACCAAATATATCTAATGTCAACCTCCTAAGAATGCTTAATAGCAAAAATAACTCCTGTAATTTTACAATATAAAAAATTTTATGCCTCCCAAAAAATAGAAAAACGACCAATATATTCACTTGCCTTTAAAATATCCAACACAAGTCACAAGACTATGACTTCCAAAACATGCACCATCACTTGATGGAAACCAATTCCCAAATGGATACGTGTAGGAAGAGGCTCCAGACCAGAGGAAACCAATAATGAATAATGGTGCAGCGGATGGATGAATTGATGCAGTGTTTGAGGTGTTTTAATGGAGGAAAGGTGTATGGGTGAAGCCTCACAGCTCAGAGGGCCTTCCTACAGAGGAAGGAAGCTTGAGGAAAGGAGAAGAAGTAGTAATTCAAAGGTGACTTAAGAGCACAAAAGCTGGAAAACCAATTCTGCAGCATATCATTAAGCTCAAAAGTGAATCAATACAAGGAAAAGGCCCTCTTATTTATAGGTGAAGAGGAGCCTAATTTCTAATTCTAATTCCCTCCTAAATTCAAATGATTCAGATTTATTTTGATCAAGCAAAGTCCATGCCTCTTTCCAGCTCATCCAGCAAGGTGTGTGCTTCCTTCCACATCAGCCAATTCACGTGGAAAATGCTGGTGCATGCCGTAAGCACCTCCTTTGCTTTTTGGCTCCTTTGCTTGGTTCTTCTTGGATGGCTCAATCATAGTCTCCAAGATTTATTAATTCCTACAAAACAAAATATAAGTGCTTTAGTTAAGAGAAGAAGGATTTTTATAAGTAACCTTCCATAGAAGTAAAATGTTAGATGATCCTTCTTCTTCTTGAATCTTCCTAGCCATTGCTCTAGTAAGAGGTCCAATGTGATTTCTTGATGATTTTCCATCAACTGTTCACATTAATCTAACCAATATGTTCAGGAATTAACAAAAGACTTGTATATGAGAAGAGTTTCTTCATGATTGGTGAATTATATCAAAAGATTTTAAAATAAAAAAAATCATGTATATCTTTTTTCATATGTTTCATGAAAAATTACTCGTAAATCTTACATATCCTCTAATACTGTGTGCCGTAATTTGTAATGAAAGACTTTGCTGAAATTTGTTATAATATGCTAAATCTTGTCTAAATTGTAGAGGTTCCAAAAATCTCTCTTAATAAAAGTTGGGTTAAATATGTTTTTAGTCCTTCAACTATCAAGCGATTTTGTTTTTCGTCCCTCTTTCAAACTTTGTACGCTTTTATCCCTCTCCTTAAGGAAACTATAATTTTTCGTCCTCCAAAACTAACGCCGTTAGAATTAGGCTGAGTTGGCTAACGAATTACCACGTTATTATTTTTTTTTCTAACACTAAGTCAATATGTCCCTCACCGTACGGTAATGACCGAACAGTATTGTTAATGGCCGAACAGTTATGACGACTGAATGGTGATGGTGACCGAATGGTATTGTTAATGGCCGAACGGTTATGACGACTGAATGATAATGGTGACCGAACGGTATTGTTAATGGCCGAACAGTTATGACGACTGAATGGTGATGGTGACCAAACGGTGATGGTGACTGAATGGTGATGGTGACCGAACGGTGAGGGACAAATTGACTCAATGTCAGAAAAAAAATGACTTGGCACTTCACCATTAGCCACCTCACTTGATTTTTAACACCGTTTGTTTTGGAGGACCAAAAATTATGGTTTCCTTAAGGAGAGGGATCAAAGCGTACAAAGTTTGAAAGAGGGACGAAAAACAAAATCGCTTGATAGTTGAGGGACTAAAAACATATTTAACCCATAAAACTTTACTTTTATTCCCGCTTCTGCTGTCACAAAACAATATTTTGAAAATAAAAAACAAAATAATACTTTTAAATGTCTTTGTATTTCTCTTGAGACCATAACTTCACTTTCTCTCCATTAAATCTCCTTTTGTAATAACCCATTATCGCATCTCACCATCATGACAGCAGGGAAAAATGAAATGAGAGGGAAAGAGAAAGTGGAGGGCTCACCATCACTAGTAAAAAAAGTGCAATCTAACACGCCATATACGCTTCGGTTACGTAAAACCCGAAGCGTAAAAGACTATATACCTCGGTTACATCTTGACCCGAGGCAGAATGGTGATATTGCCTCGGTTAAAAGAAGACCTGAAACCTATACCTGCACACTTTTTCTCTGAAAAGACCCTATTGCCTCGGGTTGACAGACGACCGTTGCCTATACACTTTCTGATTTTTTAATCTACACATTTGTACATTTGCACAGCCAAAGACTGCTTCTTTCTCGTGCTCTCTCTCTTCCCCTCCGCGGTCTCCCTCTTCCCCTCCGCGCTCTCCCTCTTCCCCTCCGCGCTCTCCCTCTTCCCCTCTGTGCTCTCCCATTCTTCTCCTCTCTCGTTGTTGTAGCCTCCGCCGCTGTAGCCTCCGCCACTGCTGCCTCCGTCGCTGCCTCCTCCAGATCCACCGCTCCAGATCGCCAAGCCCAAATCGCCAAGCCGCTCCAGATCCGCTTCAGATCCGCTCCACAACGTCACCGTCGCTGCCTCCCCGCTGCGTCCACAACGTCACCACTGCTGCCTCCCCGCTGCGTCCACAACGTCACTGCCACTGCCGCCATCGTCGCGTGGTCTTCCTGCTACCGCTGCCTCCCCGCTGGGTTCTTGCTGCACCGCCGTGGCGCGTTGTCTCTGTTGCCGCAGTCGCTCCCACGGTCCTGGTCATTGCGGCAGTGGTCATCGCGGCAGTGGTCCTCCGTGGCTTGGTAAGTGAAATTTTTTTGGATCTTGTCTTGGTGTTCTTTTTGGATCCAAAGACATTGAAAACACCATTTTCAAATAAAACCCTCCACTGTCAATCTCGTTCTTGATCTTCTAACATGCATATTTTTGTTGTTCAATTTTTCAGTTATGGACTCGTGGACCACAAAGGAGGGGGAACACAGATTCATCATCCAGCTTTGACCCTGTTCTAAATTGAACGAAATCATGGGTTTTTGGTCTCTTTGCAGATGAAACATGTTACAAAAATAATGAGGGTTCTGTTTATGCTTCTGTGATTGGTTTCGAAACGGTGGGAGAGTGTAGCAGGATTAATAAAAAAAAAAAACCTTACGACATCGGTTACAATGAAACGAGGCGTAATCGTATCCTTTACGTCGCGGTTCATAACCAAGACATAAAATGTACACTTTTTACCTTATTTGAATATACACCGGTTGTAAAACCGGTGCCTATAAACAAAAGCAACCGGTGCCATTTAGTCTTACTGTACTAGTGCATGGGTCACTGTTATTATAGTTGATCAAAGACATTGTGGCTCATTGTTGTTACACGGGCTCCATTGCAAGAAAGAACAAAGCCAAGAACTCGGGAGAGCACCACACAAAAATGTCTAAATAATAATTAATTTTAAAGACATAAAGTGATTAATTATTATAGTAATTGATTTAGATATTAATTCTTTTGATATTCAAAACATTGCTAACTTATATTAGAAACTAAATTATAAAAACTATTTTAGATATCTATAATTTTTAGTTTACAAATTAATTATTATAGTGATTAATTATTTTTTATTTTTAAAATTGATTATTATTTAAATGTTTTCTTGTGAGAAGGAGTTTTCAAAGGCGGAAAGTATCTGAGATCACTACAACGATTTTTACAAGTTTTATTGGACCAAGATACTTTACAATGTGTTTCTTAGCCTTTTAATTTTTTATCTGAAAAAAGTTGTGGACCTAGGAAAAGAAGAAAGACAACAACATGAGGGAGAAATAGTTTTCAAGGGTCCAAAGTATCTAACGTCACTGCAACAATTTTACAAGGTTTATTGGACCAATATATAAGTGTTTCTTAGCCTTTTTTTATTTTTATCTCTGAAAACAATTCGGCCATAAGATTTTTACATGTTAAACTTATGTGATTGGTAAATTGTTTCTAGTCTTTGGTGAATTAGTATTTTAATTTGTGATATTTTAGAAATAGGTTAAATTTTGGGATATGATCGGCTTTCGAGCAGTGTCCCATTTATAAAAGCTATCATTCTAAGTTCCCTTTTAATATGTGAGTTTGTTTTAAATACATTATTTTAATTAATTTATAATGAATACTATTAAGTTAATATCGTTTGATGAAACTGGAGTAACTTTAAACTACTGAATCAAATCGTCCAACTCACTTGTATATTTGTGATTTTAATTTATTCTTTTTTTTTTCAGCCAAATAATGTTTCAAGTGTTCCTAACACTTCAATAGAAAGGAAGAAAATCATCTGCAATCAACAACCCAAAGTGTATTTTCTTGAGTAACAACAACAAAAAATTATAGTTCTTTATGTTTCATAAACCCACAATTTTCAAAAGTCCGATTAAGGATATCTTTAAAAGAAGTCACTTTAAAATTGTGTATAGATTATAACTCAGAATTCCCACCTAAACAAAAGAGTTTTTAGGCATATCCAAACAAAATTAACTCAAACTCAAAAAAACAAAGACAAAAAAAAGGCAATTGCATTGTTTTTCATCGTTTAGGTCATAACTCCTTCCACTTCTCAAGCTTTATTTCTTTTCCTCTATTCGTGGCTCTCATTTTCTTTCTTTCAATTATAGAACAGGGATGCAAAACTTTCACTCAGAAATTTAGTATTGTCTTTTTGGGGTCAAATTTTTGTTGCATACATATGTCTCTCTAAATCATGATGTTAATTCATTAGTTACAGACTTTAAGGTCAACTCTAATTAACTTTGACTTAGTCGACGTTAACGTTACACTCAATTTTAGATTGAATTTTTTTATTAAAGCATTTTAGTGTCGATCAAACCAATACTAGTGTATTTTTATTTTAGAATTTATTTAATTTAGCACGGGTTGGTCAATACCAATGATAGTAAATTAAAAAGATCTCTTACAATACATTCATAGTCAACAATATTAACAAAAAAAATAGAAAAAAAATTATAATAATTGAAAGAAATGAATGTGTATGTATGAACATGGAGGGAAGAAATGAGTATGAAGGAAAAATATGGATGAAGGAGAAGAGGAGAAGAACTTGGATAAAGGAAATGAGAAAAAATAAAATAGATGAATAAATTTATGTCAATGAAGAAGATGGATGTGGGTGAAAAATATGAGTGTGAAGATATTTATAAATATAAGTGTCATAAGATTTATATAAAAAACAAGAGAAGAAAATTACGAGTGAAAAAAATTGTCATGTTTAAATTTGGACCATTAAAATAAAAGTAATCTACAATTTATATTCAATATTAAGAGAAGACATATGAAATTTATAACATAGGGTTAACTTAGTTTATGATTAACTTAAATTAATATAAATACTAAAAATAAATAAGATAAGGTCAAGGTGAACCGTCGAAACTAACCTTATTTATTTTAGTTTTTTTATTATAATTAGTATTAGTTAAGTTGTTACTAACTTAAATAAATAAAATATTAAAATAAAATAAGATTAGGTATACTTAATTGAAACTAACTTAACTAAATAAAATATTAAAACTAAATAAGATTAGTGTTTACTATATATTAACCTTATTTATTTTAATATGTATTTTATTTTTATAGTTAGCATCCACTTAGTTAGGGATGACAACGGGTCGGGCGGAACACGGATAATGCCTACCCGCAACCTAACTCGTATGTAAAAACTTGTACCCGTTATCCGCCCCGCTACCCCGTTGGATACCCGCATAAAAAAATTCACGGATTTTTTCCAACCCGCAGATACCCGTTGGATACCTTTTTCCAATTACTAAGCGCAAATTATGGCCCAAACTTTATTCTCCTTTCTTATTCAGAACTCACAAACCCTAGTGTTTTCAGTTCAAAGAGAGTAGTCGTCTCCTCCTCCACTAGCGGACTGTCCTCCATCCACCTAGAAGCGTCGCGTTCTCCTCCAGCCGGCCTAGACCATCGCCGTCGCCGCCGCTTGCGAGAGTTAAGGGGAGAAAAGCAAACCCTAGTCATTTTTCTTTTCGTTTTATTTTTTTTCTTCTCTTCAAAAATCGCAAATCCTAAGATGTTGGGAGGGATGTTAAAATAGAATGGCTTAGTTTCTCACACCAAGACGGGGGTGAATTGGTGTAGTGTAAAAATTATAATCTTTCAAAAACTAATTCACAAAATAAGATGCTTTTACACTTTTGTTGAATCGCAAGTTAAAAGATATGCAATGCAGCAGTAAACTTAATTGAATATACTAACAGCGTAATCGACTTAATAAAAGAGTGTAGGGATTAGAAAATTCAAATGATGATTTTTGTACTGGTTCGGCCAAGCCTACATCTAGTGTCCTTCCAACCACAGGAAGCAAATGCACTATAAAGATCAAGGTTTTTACAACAATGTTTTTACCGAGACCTTACGTCAAAAGTGTAAAACACCTATCTAACCCTCTAATCTAAATATAGGTAGTAAACAATACAGACACGCAACAAGAACACCCTCTTCTGCTGTCAAACCCTTTGAGTCACCCTTAAAGTCAAGAACACATTTCTTCTTCCTGTAATCACAACAAGTAAACGAGTCAATCTTCATGATTGCAAAAATTCCTGATCACGCAGATTACACCTTTCTGTGTAGATAGATCAAATGTTCAAACCCAGAAAATCTTGCTTCTCAAGAAACCTCTAAGACTTGATCACCACGGTCAATCTCTGGTTCTTGGAGCTTCTCTTTTCTCTATAAGAAATCACAGCGTTTTTTGAAAGATATGAAAGTGTTAGAATCAAAAGTTCTTACAGAATTCAAATCAGCGTCAATTTATAGCATTACACACATCACACGCATTTTAATCGATTTAGTTATTAATCTAGTCGAATACACTTTGTAGTTATAACAAACTAACAACAATCACAACATTTAATTGATTGCACATTTAATACAATCGACTTGCAATAAATGCTTGGTTAACATATTTAAAAATATGACCGTCATGTCAATTGTGACAAGCATTTAACAGTTTTCAAAAACTTAACAGACTTAATCGAATATAAGAAGCATGCATTCGATTAAGTAAAAACACTTAGAACAATTTTTGAAAATTTTTCTCTTCAAAATATCTCACAGCACACTTGAAAAGAGTTTGTGCAAACCCACGAGTTTTAATCGATTCATCCCATAATGTAATCGATTAAAACTGTTTATTTTGCCACACATTAAAGTTCAACCAAAGTGCTTGTGGTTTTCCATTTCCAAAAACTCATGTCAAGCATACACATATAAAATCACTTATTAAACACAGTGATATGCAATGAACAACACAATCATGTTCACAAATATGCTTATACAAATTTATCATAGTAAACAAAAGCATATAACATGTAAGCATAGAACATGTAACACAGAAGACTCATGTGTTATTAATTATGTGTTGTCACATTAAAAACACAGATATCACTGAGATTGTAGGTTTAGCTAAACCAGTACTCTCCTATCAACAATCTCAACATGGGATGTGCGATGTGAGTAAGAGAATGGAAGGAAGAGATTTTGACTTGTTCGCGAGGGTGTGAGAGGACGAATCCCAAAGGATTTTGAAGCGAAACTTTGGGGGTTTTATGGTTTTGGGAAGAAGAAAGGAAAGATCTTTGAGAGCGAGAGAGATTTCTTGCGCTTTTGGAAAAACATGAGGGAAAATCTAATTAGTGAGGTAGTGAGGAAGACAAAGGAAAAAGAATTGGGACAACTCCTTAGGGTTTGACGGTAGAGGGATGGAAAGGAATGAGACAACTCTTTTTCCTTATTTTGATTTGAAGAGAAAACCCTAAAAAGAGATTTGGGCTTTGGCCTATTTTTACAGAAAATTAAATAGTTAAAAAAAATAATGAGATAAAATTGTAATTTCATTATTCAAACGGGTAGTGGATACCCGCGGGTACGGATAGTGTGATACCTGAACCCGACCCGTTAACAAGCGGGTATTAAAATATCCGCTACCTGCAGGTACCTCTTACCCGCGGGTACTAAATACCCGTAACGGATTTTACTTACGGATATCCGCGAATATAGATTTATTTGCCATCCCTACACTTAACCAATACTTACATAAATATATCTAAATATTAAAAATAAAAAAGGTTAATATCTACTAAGTCGATACTATCCTTATTTTTTTTATATAATTAACATCTATTTAGCTTGTACAATCTTAAATAAATTTTTATTTTAGTTAACGTTTATTAAATCTATGTTTTTTTTTCTTTGTTTTAAAATTAATGATTTGCATCGTATTATAATTGACTAAACTGACATTAATAACGTTATCATTTGGTCGCCTCTAATATTTGAAAGTTATATTTATTGCAAACCATCAAATTCTCTTTTGGGTGAGGAAGCCTATTAATTCCCTGTGGCTTGGACCCCTCCTGAACAAATATAGTTAATTCTTTTTGCATTGCTTGCTCTCAATCATGCGCTTTCTATTTGGCTTAGTGGAATGCTGGAGAGTTGTTTTTTTTAACTCCATTCACTAAGTGGATATAGATTTTGTTTTTAATTCTCATTAAATTTTGGTCGCCTATAGGAAAAGAAAATTCTTGTGTTCATCTGTTAAATGAGTGTGTCGCTGATTTATGATTGATACATATAATGTCCATGCATATTCATCTCAACTTATTTAACAACACTAAAAATATTCTCTCATTTATTGACCCAAATGATTTTTCAAGTGAAATAGTTCTGTATCATTTTGTGTTCAATTTGTTCTAAAAGAAAACCTTGATTTCTTATAATTGTTTAAAATAGTTAAACAAAGTTATTTTCAATTTAAAACTAACCTTAAGCATAGCAAAAGTTACCGAATGTAAAGGACAATGATGTTTTCATAGTCGAAAAGAAGTTTTCATATTGGTAGTAATATTTAAGGCTGGTCAAAAATAACTTATCTGTACCGCATTATAGTTAATTTTACTATATTATACTAAAAGAAACTGATCCACTTTTACTAAAAGTTCAGTATACTATTTTATGGTTTAATTTTTAAAAATAAACTTATAACATTTTCGGTTCAATTAAGCGAGAACTGTATCTACTATTTCTTCTTCTCTAATTTCCGTTCAATTGTTTCGTCTTGCCAAGAAAACGTTATTTAATAATAAAATATTAATAAAAGAAATCGTTCACATAAAAAATTAATAATGAATTTTTTAAGACAAAACTTTTTTATCACAAATTTTTATATTTTTTTATCAATAAACATATATTACTTTTTAAATAATATTATTTTAAGAAATAAAAGTAAAATATATTTTTTTAAATTTAATTTAATTAAATGATTAAAGTAATAGAAATCATAAAAGAAAAAAGACTATATAAAAAAAATAAAACTTTAAATATATTATATAAAAAACTTTTAATAATATTAAAATGTGTGTAAGCGCACACACAAATAATTATTTATTTTAAAAATCAACTAACTTTAAAATAAATATCAATATTATTATTTTTAAATGAAAATATTTTATAGACAAAAATTAAAATATATTTTAACGTTAAATTTTAATTATTAAATGACTAATGAAATATCATAAAAAAATAGTTATATAGAAAAAATAATTAATATTATAGAAATATCAAATGAAAAAAAATTAACAAACATTTATTAAACATTTATTAAGAGTAACTTTTCCAGTATCATCTTTTATTATATTACAATAATTAATAAATATTAGTTTAATTTTTACATAATAAAATATAAGTACAATAAAACAATTTTATGAGATAAAAAAATAAATAGAAATAAAAAATTATTTTAAAATAAAATAAGTAGATAAAAAGATCAAATAAATTATATACACATATAAAACAAAAAAATATAAATAAAAAATTAAAAACATAAATATAAAAGTAAAATAATATTCATGACAAAATAAATATAAATAAAAAAATTAAAATAAATAAATAAAAAATAAAATAATTTCCATACACATATAATAAAAGAAATATAAATAAAAATAATAATAATATTAAATAATTAAAAAGATTAATTTGTAAGACTTATGAATAAAAGAAAATAAATGTTTAGTATTTTTTTATATTATAGTAGATAATAGATTTTCTAAAAAACTTCTATCTAGAATCAAATAAATGAATTCTTAAAAAATATTTAAAGAAAAAAATGTTAAATAAAAAATATTTATAAAATCATAATATTTTTTAAGTAAAATTTAAATACCTTTTATTTAATGGATTCATCGGATAAAAACTTTAAGAACATGCATTGTTTTACTTCTCAATTTCAATTAAAAAATTACTTTAATAATTTATTTAATATAATTACTGCGTTGTTTCAGGTATTACACGACTATCATTTAAAAAATTTAAATAATTAATCTTTTTGTAATAAATTTTTATAATTACAGTTGCATGTATTTGTGGCTGTTCAAGAAAGTGGAAAAATTTAAAGAATAGTGCTTAATAAAAACTAGAGCAGCGTTATAATTAGTACAATTCAATTTAAAATTAATATAGTTAATAGTTGAGTTTAGTTTATATTGTAGTTTAGTATAATTTAGTATACTTCACTTTAGTCGAGTTTAATAAAACAAAGTTATGGAATGCACTTGAAATTGAAAGCAGTTAACGAGCACCACTCGTTACTCCTAACTGATAAACGATGGTCCCTTCCCAGATCCAGGGATAGTAAACCTTGCAGTGTGAACTTTCAAACTCGAAGATGGTCAGTTGTAAACCTCAACATTTTCTGCTTGCTTTGAGTTTCTGCTGGTGGACTACTTGTATCCACGTTAGCTCTGAAAAGCACAGTCTGAAACCTGGAGAAAAACTGAACAGCACCACCCTGTTACGTTCTGAAAAAGGTTATTATGTTATTAAGATTGTAACAAGTTACTTGCAGATCTATGGCCCCAAAAATGAGAATTGGACAGTGTGGATTGGTAATAGAAATCAACCTGTTGACACGGGTTCTGCAGTTCTGCTGCTAAACCACTCTGGTGTACTGAAAATAGAATCCAAAGATATTGAACCCATCATCCTTTACTCTTCACCACAACCTTCCGAAAACACTGTGGCCACCTTGTTGGACACGGGCAACTTTGTACTGCAACAACTTCACCCCAATGGAACAAACACAACGCTGTGGCAAAGTTTTGATTACCCTACTGATAATTTGTTCCCTGGGATGAAGTTAGGTGTCAATCACAAGAGTGGTCATAAATGGTCACTAGTTTCGTGGTTGACCTCTGAAAAACCAAGTCTTGGGGCATTTGAACTTGAATGGGAACCCACTAAAACGGAATTGATCATCAAGCGAAGAGGAAAACTGTGTTGGGCAAGTGGAATTCTGGGAAACGGTAGACTCATGCACGGCACATATTACGAGATTGTCTCAAACGAAAACGAAAGCTACTTCTCAATCACAACTTTGAATGGAGAGCTTACAAGATGGGTGCTTTTAGAAACTGGGCAGCTGATAAATCGGAATGGAGCCGATAATAATGTTGCGAGGGCTGATCTGTGTTATGGCTACAACACAGATAAAGGGTGCCAACGATGGGAGGATATACCCTTATGCAGGCATCCTGGTGATGCATTTGACAGCAGGGAAGGGTACCCCAATGAAGACATGGCAAAATTTCTAGAAAATTCGAGTTATGGGCTAAGTGATTGTCAGGATATGTGCTGGAGAAACTGCAATTGTACTGGATTCAAAAACTATTATGATGATGGTGGAACTGGTTGTGTATTCTATCACAAGAACTTCACCACGGGTACTAATTTTGCAAGTGGGGGCTCTAAATTCTTCGTACTTGTAAAGAAACCCCATCACAAAGGTATGTTTATCTTACAGAATTTCAAAACTTCCTAGTACTTCCTTTTTAATTTAGTTTATAACTTTCAAAGTAGCACAAAAGTTACTGATATTTAGCTTTATTCCCTTGTGTTTGTGAATGCCGAATGGTTCATATGCAGGTAAAAAAATGTGGATATGGATAACTGTTGTATCAGTAGTAGCTGCTCTGTTAGTAATCTCTGCAATTACTCTTGCCATAAAGAAAAGAAAACGTCGTCTTGAAGGTTGGTTATACATGTGAAATAAACATGGTTCAAGATGCTTTATTGAACTCAATCCCTTGATTTGATCCCAATCTTAATCATTCATATTTCAAACTAAACAGGGAAAAAAAGAAAAGGGGTGGAGACTAAGAATATGGCAGATTTAGCAGCATCAAATAGATTCCATGATGTCAAAGGCTTTGACGATGAATTAAAGATCAGACAAAATCTAAAAGTGTTTCCCTTTACATTGGTATTGTGGGCAACAGAAGATTTTAATCCTGAAAACAAATTAGGTGAAGGAGGATTTGGACCTGTTTATAAGGTGATATGAAGCCAAGTTTTAATTTACTAAGAACTTTCTCTAATAAAGGTCTAATAATCCTTTTGTTGCCATTAGGGAATCCTTCCTTCTGGGCAAGAAGTTGCCATAAAAAGACTTTCAAAATCATCAAGACAAGGAATTGTGGAATTTGAAAATGAACTGGTGCTTATATGTGAACTTCAGCACACCAATCTTGTACAACTACTTGGATATTGTATTCACGAAGAGGAAAGGATTTTAATTTATGAGTTCATGTCAAACAAAAGCTTGGACTACTATCTATTTGGTGAGAATTATTTCTCAACTTAATTTTGCAATATGCTTCATGCTTGTGTAATTTAGGAAAGTCCTTTTGCTTTGTTACCTTTAATGTAGTATATATTCTCAGAATATTATGTTTCCTTTCCTTGAGAAGATTGTGACAGAGGCAAGATTTTGGATTGGACGAAGCGCTTCAATATAATAGGAGGAATCTCTCAAGGATTACTATATCTTCATAAGTACTCGAGACTAAAAATAATTCATAGAGACTTGAAAGCCAGTAATATACTTCTTGATGAAAATATGAATCCAAAAATTTCTGATTTTGGATTGGCAAGAATGTTTACACAGGAAGAGTCCATGACAAATACTAGTAGGATTGTTGGAACCTAGTAAGCTTTCAAAATTATTTCTTTCCAACAAAATAATATGTTAATAAAGTTTGTATTTTCATACTGTGAATTACTTTTTCTTGTAGTGGTTACATGTCTCCTGAATATGCCATGGAAGGAATTTTTTCTACAAAATCTGACGTCTACAGCTTTGGAGTGTTGCTACTTGAAATCGTTAGTGGAAGAAGAAATACTAGCTTATATGATGTTGATCAACCTCTTAATCTAATAGGACATGTACGTGAAATTACTATAAAAAGTGTTCTTTTTCTTAATATTATTTTCCTTTGTCTAATTTGTCTAAAATGTTGATAGGCATGGGAGTTATGGAAAGAAAGTGCAGTTCACCAATTAGTAGATCCATCATTGAGTGAGTCCTTTGATTTTGAAGAAATGAAAAGATGCATTCATGTGGGTCTCTTATGCGTGTCACAATATGCAAAAGATCGACCAACAATGTCTGATGTTATATCAATGTTAACAAAAGAAAGTTCAATAGTTACCTTGCCTCAAAGACCTGCTTTCTATTTGGAAAGAGATTACTCTTATAAGGAAGTATCTTATGAAGAGTTAAATACTGACTCTATGGAAGAAATTACTACTTCCTCTTGAGTGTAGATCGATATTCTTGTTTTATTTATACATAGTTTAATTTCAATTTTAGTTCTCAGTTATTGTAACTATAGTTTCAGTTACTCAAGTTTCAATTATGCTAATTAGATTCACGTCATCTACCTATCACAAATATGTGAATAGATTGTAATTGTGTCAATTAGGTCATGCATATAAAGCAATTTTGAAATGTGAATTGAAGTTTAATTACTTATGAGAGTGTATAAGAGTCAACAATCATGCAATTGCAATATTGGAGGGATTTGCAATAATTGAAAGAATTTGGACGAGAGTATGCAATTGCAGTAATGTAGGGATATGCAATTATTGAAGGATTTGGATGAGAGTGTGTAAATCAACAATGGTACAATTACAAAAATTGGACATGTGAATTTGGCCGCACTCACGTGATTCATATGAAACACTTTTTAAAGTTAAAAATATTTTAAATTGAAAATGAAAAATATTACACAAAAATATTTATACACATGAAAAATATTTATTCATTCCAAATCCAAATTAAATGTGAGTAAGTTTGACTTAAGTTAGGCTATACCAACACCATCTTAGGTTGGTCGACAGGGGTCTAGTGAAGCCCATTCTAAGTTACGCTAAGTCAGATAATGGCTTATATGATATATCATAATTTAATACCCTAGTAAAAAAAAGGTTTTTTAACGTGCTATATACGCTTCGGTTTTATCAAAATCTAAACGTATAAAAGCACGATGACATTTTTGTAGTTTTAGCGAAAATATATGGTTGTACAGGAACCGATGTCTAAAGGGGATACTACCTCGGTTCTGAGAACAACCGAGGCAGAAAATCCTGCTGCACACTTGCAAAAAGGACTTTTCACCTCCTAGACTTTTTGAAATAGGGCTACGGCCTCGGTTCTGAGAACAACCGAGGCAAAAAACCCTGTTGCCCACTTGCAAAGAGGACTTTTCATCTGACAAACTTTCTGTTGTAATTTGAGATAATATCTTTAGAATCTTCCTAATTAGAGGAAATAGATACATAATCTTTTATTTTATTTTATTTTCCTAGTTTTCCTAGTTTTCCTAGTTTTCCTATTTCTCTTTTTAGGAGAATTAGATTATTACAAATAGAGGGTATGAGAATGTATTTTTCATGATTGAGAATAATAAAATAAGTCTTATTTTCAACTTGGTGTCAGAGCTCCTGATCTTGGGGCTCCATTTTGCTACAACAGTCACACCGTCGCCGCTGTCTGACCACCGACGCTGCCGCCATCGCCGGTTGGGGTTGTTGATAGGGCAGAAAGGTGCGATCAACACCGACGATCACAACGCCGGAAGTCGCTCCGTCAGAGGAGCCACCACTGTCGTCGGCGAGTGTAGCCCACGCGCCCACCTCCAGCGAGCCTCACTCGCCGCCGCTGCCACAGACAGGGTCGCCGGAGCCTGCTGAGTCTATTCCTAGGGTCGGTGACGACTTGTTTAGGCTATATTTCAGTAGATCTGAGTTTTAAGTTCTGCCCCTTTTTTTCTCGGTGTGACCCACTCACCGCCGCCGCCATAGAGGAGTCGCCGGAGCCTCCTGAGTCTGTTCATAGGGTTGGTGACGACCCGTTTGGCCTATATTTGAGTAGATCTGAGTTTGAAGGTTTTGTTCCTTTTCTTGGGTACAGGATGTCTGAAGTAAAAAGTATTCCTTTGGGGTACCTAATGACCTACCAAATATAGGAAGTACCTGTTGGTTGAATGGTAAGAATTACTTACAATGGAGTCAATTTATTCGAAGGGTTCTCAAGGGTCGTTCAAAACTTGATCACATAGATGGAGGAGGACTAGGACCAGACGACACTCATTTTTAGATTTGGGACAATGAAGATTCATTAATTATGACTTGGATGTGGCAATCCATGATTCTTGAGATAAGGAAAAATTATATGTTTCATTCTTCTGCAAAAGAAATATGGGATGATTTATAGTGTACCTTTTCTTTAAAAAAGGATCTTGCTGCTTACTATGACATCAAGAACAAGATATTTAATACAAAACAGGGCTTCCTTTCCGTATCAAAATATCACAGAATCCTGAATGGTCTTTGGATGGAACTCGATCAGATCCAAACAATAAAGATGTGTAAAACAGATGCTGCCGTTCTTGCTAAATTCATTGAAAGGAGAAGAATCTTTAAATTTCTCCTGGGCCTGAATCATGAGTACGACCCAATCCGGGTTCAGATTTTTGGAAGAGAAAAATTACCATCCTTGTCAGAAGTTTTCTTTATGGTAAGAGGAGAAGAAACTCGAAGAACTGTCATGCTTAATGGAGGGATATCCAACACAGGCTCTGCCATGACAACTGGAAAGGGAGTCCACAAGAGCACAAATGCTAGGGAAAGACGTTTAAAAAAGGTAATCATGGGGACTATAGTTCATATTGTAAAAGATCTGGACATACCAAGGAAATATGCTTCAAACTCCATGGAAGAAAGAATGTTCTCGAGCGCATGGGAAACAACAAAGGGTCTACTCAAAGATGGGTAAATCATACTACCTCAGAACGAGAAGCCACCAATCCATCTAGTCCTTCACACACACCACCAGATCTTAATATGAAAGCTTATAAGGAGAAACTCGAACGCTTGGAAGTAATGGTTGAATCAATGAGTAAGCCCTCTGGATGATGTACTCTGTCCATAAAAGGTAAGATTTGTCTCAACGTATTTGGATCCTTGATTCGGGTGCAACTGATCATATGACACCTTTTAATGGGGTCTTTCGACTCATATGGAAAAAGCAATAAAGAACAACTTATAAAGTTGCAAAATGGTCAGGGTATACCTATATGCGGCTCTGGGAATATAATTTTGGACTCATATATTATATTAAAGGATGTTTTACATGTTCCTCAATTAGCTAATAGTCTTATCTCTTTGAAAAAACTCATTGTTAACACTTCGACAAGTGTACCGAATCGTATCAAGTAATAATAAATGGTAAGACCAAGTATCATTTTCCAAAAGACTCACGGCCTAGACAATTTTATGTGATTTCTTGATTAAATTAGACTTGTAAACAAAATCATTGTAGTTCAATTGCGAAAAATGCACATGAATTCAAGTTTTGATCAATTGGATTGAAAGATGCAAAAGTGATTCATGTAAAATATGGAATGATGATGTTGTTGGGGTTTCTGACTTATCCTATCCACTCTTATGTATTCATGAATTCATGTTTCTTCATTAATGTTAATGCCACTTTCTAATTTACCTTAAACCCGATGTCTCGGTGAAGAAAGCCTACACCTAATCACTAGTTTACAATGTCTTGTCTCCCTAGCAATTAATCATGCATTACATTCGCACAGAAGCTTAAAGGCAACCGATGCTCCTATTCCTATGTCTAGGTAATATTGCTTCCGGGAGAATTTCCTTAGTTCTAGATTTCCTCATATAGTGACAAAATCAATAATCATGCAATTGAATGAGTTAAACAAAGCATGCATAGAGTATAGAGGAAAAACCCTTACAATTAGTGAAGTAAAGCATATATAATCAAGAATCAATTCAATACATGAGAGTTTTAAAGGATTACATCGTTTCCCCAACAACAATGGAGGTTTAGTTCACCATAGACATGGTGAAACTAGATGAAAATAATGAAAAGAATGAAAGATAAAACCCTAAAAGTTGAAGATCGAAGCTTTCGCATCCAAAATCCTCCTCCAAGGGGTGAAAGGAGTGTAATTTCGCCTCTTTCTGTCCAAAGATACCAACCCTAGGTCGACTAAACCCTTATATAGTTTATTAAATATACAAAAAATGGCCCAAGCCCAATTAAACAGTGCTCAGCGGTAGAATTGCGCTCAGTGGTAAGTGCGACACTCAGAATTAGCCCTCAGCGATGACGCTTAAGCGCGAGACAATGTACTCAATAAGCAAGCTTGGTGCTCAGTGGTAAAATGGCGCTGAGCGGTGACTGCGATACTTGACTTGTGCACTTTTCCTTCCTTTCCTAAGTCCAACTCCTTGCTACTTCAACTTCTTTCATCCAATTCTTCTAAATTCTTGCCAAAACAAGGAAAACCAAGCATAAAACCCATCCAACTCTCTTATTTCCACAATTTAAGCAAAAACATGATTTCAAGCTAGATTCTAAGTCATAAAGGGTGTTTTAGATGTCAAAATTAAGTATAAAAATAACAGTTTTTCAACTGTTATCACTCACAAAGGATTTAAATTGTTCAGTAACATTTTTTCCAACTTATAGTGTTTTTCAGGACCTTGCCACGGGGAAGACGATTTTAACTTGTAAGGAGCAAAGTGGGTTGTATTTTTTAGAGTTTGATGACCAAAGCAACACACAAATCATGTGTCAACAAGCTACATCTGAGACGTGGGCAAAATCCCAAATATGGTAACATCATCAAAGGCTTGGGCATCCTTCATTTAGTCTTTATCAAGTCCTTGTTTCCTCATTTGTTTACCAAGGAGTCTGTTGAGTCTTTTAATTGTGATATTTGTCAATTGTCAAAACACCATCGTGCATCTTATCCTATTAGTAATAAAAATAGTATTTCTCCATTTGATTTAATTCACTCTGATGTTTGGGGTCCTGTCATAGATTCCATTTCCGGAGCCAAATGGTTTGTTACCTTTATTGACGATTGTACCCGTGTCACGTGGACATACCTTATGAATAATAAATTCGAAGTTTTTCAAAATTTTGTTAATTTTTTCCGTCTTGTCGAAAATCAATTTGGAAAAAATATCAAAAGAATTAGGTCTGATAATGGTACTGAATATGTGAATCATGAATTTTTGAAGTTTTTGTCTCATAATGGTATTGTTCATGAACTAACCTGTGCTAACACGCCTCAACAAAATGGGGTTGCTGAAAGAAAGAATTTTCATCTTCTTGAAGTAACTAGAGCTCTTATTTTTTCAAATGTTTGTTCCAAAAAGTTACTGGGGAGAAGTTGTGTTAATTGCCACATATCTCATCAACAGGTTACCCACTCGTATCTTAAATGATATTAGTTTTATAGAGTCTCTATTGTCTTTTGTTCCTTCTTCTTCCCTAAGAACGAGTCTACCTAGTCGAGTCTTTGGATGTGTTGTTTTTGTTCACTCTCATCATCCTCACCGTGGTAAATTAGATCCTAGAGCTTTTAAAGGAGTCTTTATTGGGTATCCTTCTAATAAAAAAGGGTACAAATGTTATCATCCTTAGAGTCGTCGCATCTTTATCACCATGGATTTCACCTTTCATGAAACACAATCCTATTATGTCAGTCCACCACTTCAGGGGGAGAAAGTTATCATCACAAGAACATTTTCTAGGCTAGTAACGTGGTTGGGTTAAGAAGAAAATTGGTTTTCCTAGACAACAAAATTCCTTGAGTTAAGAGAGTGCATAATTTATTTCTTTACATTAACCATAATCTCTCTTTCTCCTTTTATGTGAGAAACCAATATTCAACTCATTCCCAACTTTCCTTTCATTGAGCCCAACCTTTTCTTTTCTTTCTTATTTCTTTTGCTTAATGCTCTTTAAAGATTTTCACAAAATTCTTTCCGGTTTCTCACAACCCCAAACTTGAACCATTCTCCATTACCATATTCTACTCAACTCAAGGCAAGGATTCCAAAAAGGTTTTTCATATTTAGGCTCAAGGTTCAAAGGATAGAACAAACATTGTTCATTATTGGGTTCACATATCGGCATTGGCTTATATGGGAAAATAACAAATGGCCTTGATCATGTGTAACAAGCAAGCAAATGATTCAACAGAAAAATTTAGGCAAAATCAATCATGCTTTCAAAGCAATAACATTCAATCAATCAAAAACTATGGAGTCCAACATCTCACAGATTATATCAAGTTCCACAATTTGATAACATCCTGCCAGCAAATTAATCACAATTGACATTATGCATCAGTTTCTAACAATCATGAGCAACCACCATCTATTCTTAAAAGCCTCACCAATCACTAACTCAACATGCACCATAGAACAATAGAGCAAGCACAAGAATATTACTCATCACAAACAACAGTTTATCACATCATACCAAACCATTGCAGCACAATTCATTAAACCAAGTACACAAGCAAGCTAACATAAAAAACAAAATAAAAAAAATTCAAATAAGCATAAAAATAAAACAAAAACATAAAAATCATGATCCAGCAACATCCATCAGTAGACGCTTTCATCTGAATATTCCAGCATCCATCAATAGATACAAATTCTTCATATCAGCATCCATCAGTAGATGCTCTCAGTAACATCCCTTAGTAGATGTCTAATCTTTCTGATCAACATTCATCAGTAAGTGCCGATCTTTCTCATCTTCATCGACATTGATCAATAGATGTCGTCAATAATATCCATCAGTAGACGCTTAATCACATAGCATCCATCAGTAGATGCTTAATCACATAGCCTCCATCAGTAGAGGCTATCATTCGTCACGCTCATCATAGCAGCATCCATCAGTAGATGCTGTCATCTGAGTCCTTTTAGCATCCCTCAGTAGATGCTGTCTAGCATCTAGCAGTAGATGTTGTCATTACTACAACACAAAATCAAATCCAAACTACACAAATAATCAATTAAAAAGAAAAAGTCAAAATTGGGTTGCCTCCCAATAAGCGCTTGTTTAACGTCACGAGCCTGACACCATTAAGCACAATCCGCATCTATGATGTTGGTTTCCTTTTGCTTTCATCACACCAACTTATCAGCAGCATCTTCCTGTTCACCATCTTTACCCTCCTTGAAAAGGAGCCTCAATCTCAATAACTCCATTCTCTTTGAAATCTTTAACCACTTTATGCACAAAGTCTTGGTGAACTAGTTTCTCTTCATTATCTGTCCTCTTCATCCACAATTGGCAGTTTTCTCTACTTTCAGACCTAAAAACAAAGATTCTGATGGCACTTGAAGGCTGGTGCTCAGCGCCCTCAATGGGGCACCTACGCGGTGATGCATGACATCCTGCGCTGAGGGCCCTTAAAGGGGCAGCCAGGCGCCGTGCAACCTTCTTAAACCTTCTTCTCTTGATCATCTTGTGCTCCTAACAAATTTTCGGATTTTATACTGCACACTAAAGAACATTACAATAGAGCACCCAATTAGCACTATAAGATAAAAAAAAAATAAAAAGATAAAAAGAAAAAATTAAAAAGATAAAAAGATAAAAAAGATAAAAAGATAAAAAGATAAAAAGATAAAAAGATAAAAAGA
>JAHCHA010013476.1:671174-686292 GCA_027742795.1 Vigna hirtella | reverse complement strand
GATAAAAAGATAAAAAGATAAAAAGATAAAAAGATAAAAAGATAAAATGATAAAAAGATAAAAAGATAAAAAGATAAAATGATAAAAAGATAAAATGATGAAAAGATAAAAAGATGAAAAGATAAAAAGATGAAAAGATAAAAAGATGAAAAGATAAAAAGAGAAAAAAATAAAAGAGAAAAAGATAAAAAGATAAAAAGATAAAAAAAAAGAAAAAGATAAAAAGATAAACAGATAAAAAAATAACAAAAATAAAAAGATAAAAAGAAAAGATAAAGTCTAATCGGTTAAGAATCACACAAATAGAATAGTTATACCATTAGTCCTGGACAACGGTGCGAAAAACCTGATAAACAAAATTTTTAATCCCCGAAAACGGAGTCAAAAACTTGTTAAGACCTCGGCAAGTGTACCGAATTGTATCAAGTAATAATAAATGGTAAGACCAAGTATCGTTTCCCAAGAGACTCACGACACTAAACAATTATGTGATTACTCAACTAATTAAGACTCTAAAGAACCAATTTTGGGGTTTTTGGATGCAAATGCAATAAAATAAACATGAATGCAATTTGATCAATTGAGGCTAAACACAAGAATGAATGGATGAAGTTGATGATATTGTTGTTGGGTTTAGATTTCACCTAATTTACTCTCATGCATATATGAATTCATCTTCTTCATTAATGTTAATGTCACTTTCTAATTTACCTTAAACCCGATGTCTCGGTGAAGAAAGCCTACTCCTAATTACTAGTTCACAATGTCTTGTCTCCCTAGCAATTAATCATGCATTACATTCGCACAGAAGCTTAAAGGCAACCGATCCTCCTATTTCTATGTCTAGGTAATATTGCTTCTGGGAGAACTTCCCAAGTTCTAGATTTCCCGGTATGTGTCCATATCGACAAAATCAATGATCATGCAATGGAATGAGTTAAATAATGCATGCATAGAGTGTAGAGGTATAACCCTAAAAATTAATGAAGTAAAGCATATATAATCAAGAATCAATTCAATACATGAGAATTTAAGAGGTTACATCTTTCCCAACAATAAATAAGGTTTAGTTCTCTATCGTCATGGAAGAACTAGATGAATAATGGAATGAAAGAATGGAAGAGATAGAAAAACCCTAGAAAGTGATGAGGAGAGCCATCACCATCTCCAAATCTACCCCCAAGGGGTGAAAAGTGTGTTTCTGTGCTCAAGCCATGAAAAGATACAATCCCTAGGACGTGCAAGTCCTTAAATAGAACATAAAAATAACAGAAAACAGGTCCAACCCATAAAAATAACAGAAAACAGGTCCAAGCCCACGTCGTCGGCGCTGAGCGCCCAAAAGTGGCGCTCACCGATAGCAGCGGTACTAAAACTAGCACTCAGCCCCAACTGGCGCTCAGCCCCACTACACTGGTTGACGTTTCTGCACTGGTTGACTTTTCTACACTCTGGTTGATTTTTCTGCATTCTGGTTGACTTTTCTGCATTCCAATTATTTGTTACTTTAACTCTTCTTTCAAATCATTCAGTTAGCCTAAAAAATCAAGGGAACTCAGTGATAAAATCTTCAAGTATAACCTCAAGTCTCTTATTCACAAAATTAAAGCAAAAACATGAGTTCAAGCAAGCTTCTAAGTCAAAAAGGGTGTTTTTAATATCAAAATTAAGTATAAAAATAACGGTTTTTCAACCATTATCACAACCCCAAACTTGAAACTTTGTTTGTCGTCAAGCAAAATGTAACTCTGCTTAAACAAAATACTCATACTACAATGGTCTAGCACACCAAAAAGCATTTTTTTCTAGGACAAGTAAATCACTCATGTTTGCTCATCATAAAAAGATTAGTCAAGATATAATGATGCTTTAGCCAATCAAGCTTCAACTATGATGCTTGATACCAGTTGAAAAACTGTTATTTTTATACTTATATTTGACATTAAAAACAACCTTTATGACTTAGAAACTAGCTTGGAATCATGCTTTTGCTTATGTTTTGGAAATAAGAGAGTTGGATGGGTTTTATGCTTGGTTTTCCTTGTTTTGCAGGAATTGAGATGAATTAGAGGAAGAAAGTTGAAGTAGTAAGGAGCTGGACTCAAGAAAGGAAGTAAAGGTGCTTAAAAGAAGAGTCGTAGTCACCGCTCAGCGCCACTTTTACCGTTGAGCAGTACTCTGAAGTCTCGCAGTCAACGTTGAGGGGCAAAACTGCAGATGAGCGTCAAAATAGAAGAACCGCACTTACCGCCGAGCGCTAATTACCGCTGAGCGCCATTTAGTTTGGGCTTGGACCTATTTTCTGTAATTTTTAGGAATCAATATAAGGTTTTAGCCGAATTAGGGTTAGTATCTTTGGACAGAAAGAGGTGAAATCACACTCCTTTCACCGCTTGGAGGAGAATTTTGGATGCTCAAGCTCTATTCTTCACCTTCTAGGGTTCTATCTTTCATTTTTTCATTGTTTTTCATCTAGTTTCACCATATCTATGGTGAACTAAACCTTCATTATTGTTGGGGAACCGATGTAATCCTTTGAAACTCTCATGTATTGAATTGGTTCTTTAATCTATACGCTTTCTTTCATTAATTGTTAGGGTTTTTCTTCTATACTCTATGCATGCTTTGTTTAACTCATTCAATTGCATGATCAATGAGGTTATTTGTATGGACACATATAAATAAATCTAGAACTGAAGAAATTCTCCCAAGAGCAATATTGGTTATTGATTTTGTCACTATGGACACATATGAGGAAATCTAGAACTAGGGAAATTCTCCCGGAAGCAATATTACCTAGACATAGGAATAGGAGAATTGGTTGCCTTTAAACTTCTGTGCGAATGTAATGCATGAATAATTGCTAGGGAGACAAGACATTGTCAACTAGTGATTAGGAGTAGGTTTTCTTCACCGAAACATCGGGTTTAAGGTAAATTAGAAAGTGACATTAACATTAATGAGGAAAGATGAATTCTTGAATACATGAGAATGGATAGGATGAATTGAAACCCCAACAACATAATCATTCAAGTTCATTGATCAAAACTTTGCATTCATGTTTATTTTTCATAGTTCAACAACAATATTTTCGGTTACAAGTCTAAGATAATCAACAAATATCATAATTGTTTAGGCCATAACAAGTTTTTAGCACCGTTGCTGGGGACTCGTGGTTTAACTATTCTTTTGTGTGATTATTGATTAACTTTGACTTGATTTTTATCTTTTTATCTTTTTGTTCTTTTTATCTTTATGTTTATTTTTTTTATCTTTCTATCTTTTTATCTTGTTATCTTTATAGTTTATCTTTTCTATCTTTTTGTGTAACAATTGTTTCTAGGGTTTTTGTGTTCTTGTGTATGTAGGATACAATTCGGACTAGGAGTAAGAAAACTTCGGAACCTCTTCTTGAAGGATTGGACGAAAGTAGAAGGAGAAGGAGGATCCGAACTTCTAGAGAATTATTTCCTTCTCCGAAAACACTTCTACAACCCTCACCACAAAGATCTAACCAGAGCACTGAAGAGATGGCCAAAGAGAACAATGTTAGACGTACTCTGGCGGATTACACCAATGTTGTTGGCGCTCATCACTTTAATAGCATTGCTAGACCGAGGGTCAATGTTGCAAACAGGGAAGTGAAACCGGCGTTGATACAATTGGTAAAAAGCAACCAATTTAATGGGCTATCACATGAAAGTCCATATGATCATCTCACCATATTGAACGAGATTTGCAACACTATAAAGATCAATGGTGTGCCGGATGAAGCGATAAAGCTTAGATTGTTTCCTTTCTCATTGGGAGGCAATGCTAAGTTATTGTTGAATTCTTTTCCGGAAGGTAGCTTTGTTGAATGGGAAGCCGTGGTTTCAAAGTTCCTAAACAAATACTTCCCGCAGGCCAAAATCAACAAAGGGAAGCAAGAGATTTCTTCTTTTAGACAAGGCATGGAGGAGACGCTATGAGCATCTGTTTTTTAACAAAACTATGCTTAAAAGCCTCACCAATCATTAACTCAATATGCATCATAAAACAATAGAGCAAACACAAGAATATTACTCATCACAAACAATTTATCACATCATATCAAACCATTGCAGCACAACTCATTAAACCAAATACATAAGCAAAAATAAAAGTAAAACAAAATTCAAATAAAATAAAGCAAAAACATAAAAATCCTGAGCCAGCAGCGTCCATCAGTAGATGCTGTCAGTAACATCCACCAATAGATGCTCTAATCTGAATCTTCTAGCATCCATCAGTAGATGCGAATCCTTCTCATCAGCATCCATCCGTACATGCTAAGCTTTCTCATCTTCATCGGCATCCATCAGTAGATGATGTAATTCCTGCAAAGCAAATTCAAATCCAAAAGAAAAAGTCAGAAATTGGGTTGCCTCCCAATAAGCACTTGTTTAACGTCACAAGCCTGACAACATTAAGCACAATCTGCATCTATGATGTTGGTGTTCCTTTTTCTTTCATCACACCAACTTATCTGCAACATCTTCTTGTTCACCATCTTTACCTTCCTTGAATAAGGAGCCTCAATCTCATTAACTCCATTTTCTTTGATATTTTTAACCACTTCATGCACAGAATTTGGTGAACATGACACATGAAGGATGGCGCTCAACGCCCTTAATGGGGCGCCCAGGCGCGCCTTGCGACCTTCTTTGTCCTTCTTCTCTTGATGATCGTGTACTCCTAGTACAAATTTTCAAATTTTATCCTGCAAACACTAAAGAACACTACACTAGAGCACCTAATTAGCACAAACAGATAAAAAATTACAAAGATAAACAGATGAAGAGATAGAAAGATAAAAAGATAGAAAGATAGAAAGATAGAAAGATAAAAGAAAATGAAGAGATAGAAAGATAGAAAGATAAAAAGATAGAAACATAGAAACATAGAAAGAAAAAAAATATGAAAAGATAAAAGGATAAAAAGATAAAAAGATGAAAAGATAAAAAGATGAAAAGATAAAAAGAGAAAAAAATAAAAGAGAAAAAAAATAAAAAGATAAAAAAAGAGAAAAAGATAAAAAGATAAACAGATAAAAAAATAAAAAGATAAAAAGAAAAGATAAAGTCTAATCGGTTAAGAATCACACAAATATAATAGTTATACCACGAGTCCCCGACAACGGCGCCAAAAACCTGATCAACAAATTTTTAATCCCCGAAAACGGAGTCAAAAACTTGTTAAGACCTCGACAAGTGTACCGAATCGTATCAAGTAATAATAAATGGTAAGGCCAAGTATCGTTTCCCAAGAGACTCACGACACTAAACAGTTATGTGATTACTCAACTAATTTAGACTCTAAAGAACAAAATTTTGGGGTTTTTGGATGCAAATGCAATAAAATAAACATGAATTCAATTTGATCAATTGAGGCTAAACACAAGAATGAATGGATGAAGTTGATGATATTGTTGTTGGGTTTAGATTTCACCTAATTTACTCTCATAAATATATGAATTCATCTTCTTCATTAATGTTAACGTCACTTTCTAATTTACCTTAAACCCGATGTCTCGGTGAAGAAAGCCTAGTCCTAATTAATAGTTCACAATGTCTTGTCTCCCTAGCAATTAATCATGCATTACATTCGCACAAAAGCTTAAAGGCAACCGATCCTCCTATTCCTATGTCTGGGTAATGTTGCTTCCAGGAGAATTTCACCAATTCTAGATTTCCCCGTATGTGTCCATATCGACAAAATCAATGGTCATCCAATTGAATGAGTTAAACAAATCATGCATAGAGTGTAGAGGAAAAACCCTAACAATTAATGAAGTAAAGCATATATAATCAAGAATCAATTCAATACATGAGAGTTTAAGAGGTTACATCTTTTGCAACAACAAATAAGGTTTAGTTCTCCATCGTCATGGAAGAACTAGATGAACAATGGAATGAAAGAATGAAAGACATAGAAAAACCCTAGAAAGAGAAGAGGAGAGTCATCACCATCTCCAAATCTACCGCCAAGGGGTGAAAAGTGTGTTTCTATGCTCAAGCCATGAAAAGATACAATTCCTAGGACGTGCAAGTCTTTAAATAGCACATAAAAATAACATAAAACAGGTCCAAGCCCATAAAAATAACAGAAAACAGGTCCAAGCCCACGTTGTCGGCGCTTAGCGCCCAAAAGTGGCGCTCAGCGATAGCAGCGGTACTAAAACTGGCGCTCAGCCCCACTGCACTGGCTGAATTTTTTGCACTCTGGTTGACTTTTCTGCATTCTGGTTGACTTTTCTACATTCCAACTATTTGGTTCTTTAACTCTACATTCAAATAATTCAATTAGCCTACAAAATCAAGGGATTCAGTGATAAAATCATGAAGTATAGCCTCAAGTCTCTTATTCACAAAACTAAAGCAAAAAAATGAGTTCAAGCAAGCTTCTAAGTCAAAAAAATGTGTTTTTAATATCAAAATTAAGTATAAAAATAACAGTTTTTCAACCGTTATCAATGAGCTTGGTTGCAATTGTGCAAATTTCAGCACAAACAGTTTTAGTAGTTGACCGATCTGCAATGCTTTGTTTGAGTCTAGTTAATTTTGTTTGAAATCTAGTTTAGCACATAGATCATTGCTAAACATCTTTAATTGTTGATTTAGTGTCTTGTTCAAGTTTGAGTTGATGTTTCTGGTTCCAATTAAGTGTTCAAAAGTCATTTGATTCATTGAGTCAAAATTTGAGTGGTTAAGTTGCTTAGTTTAAATAATTTTGGGGTTGACTAAGTCAAATTTTGAGATAGTGTGTTTTTGCATGCAGTTGCTTTACAAACAAGTTTGTTTTAGTTATTTGAAACTGATGATGCAAAGAAAGAACGAGTTATAGCTGTCCTAACAATTTTCACTCTTTAAACCACCAAATTTGTGGCATTTTTCATTAACAAGTTGTTGGTTTGATTGCTTATATCTAAGGTCTGTATGGTGCATCTACATTTGTGTAAACTTGCAGCAAAAGTTTGGTTAATATGTGATATCTCAAATACAAAATTCAAAAGCAACATTTCAATCATTTAAAAAAAAAAAAGCTCAAAAACCAGTGCAAGTTCAAATTTGAAACCTGATGCACCCTAATCTGATTTTTTCTTAAACATCTCAGCAGCTTCTTGTTTGTCTTTTATTGCTTTTAAAATCTGTTTTAGTCTATTCCTTAGGTTCTATTTGTTGTACTTACTTTCAAAAATAGCCTTATTTCTTGTTTGTCATTATTGGCTATTCTGGTTTTGTCTCAATGCACGTGTAAACTTTGATCTGTTGTTCTTTAATTGTGCTTTTGTTTGCTTTTGTAATCTGGTCTAGAGTTGATCTTGAGTCAATTTCTCTGTTGTGCTGTCAGTTTCATTATCTGGTGCTTACATTGTTGGTGGCTGTCCTGTATTGTCCATTACTTTGCCTTAACCTAGCCGTTCTTGTTTGAGAAGCTGTTCACTTTGGTTTATGGAATTTGAAAGAAAGGTTGTGTGCTTAGTAGCATCTTAGGTAGTGGTGGTCTGACAGATTCTCTAGCCTTCAACTGCCAAGGAGAATTACCCTCCCAAACCTTTCATTTGTGTGATTTAAATTTCTAAAGAGAAGACTTGAGTGTTGTGAGTTTTGTGAGGCTGACGTAGCCCAATTCCTTGGCACATTTGTATGAGAGAATCAATTTTACTTAACTGTGTTGATGACTGTTTACTTGTGCAGGAAAGTGAGATTGATTAAGTTGGAATGCAACCCATTGGACCAAGATAGAAATTTTTCTTGCATCGAATCTGATTATTGCATTTTGTTGCATTCATTTTAGATTATAAGTTGTTTACTGAAATCATTGGTATATTAATTACGTTGAATGTGAATGTTGATTCTGATTTGATAAGACCTATGGGAACTTGGTAGATGCATCAGGAATTGCAAATCTTGCTCTGAATTAGTTTTGAGCTTCTTCATTTCTACATCAACACTGTTTTAACTGCCAATTTCTGCATTGCATCATGCTAATCTTTCTCCATTGATTTGATTAGCTTGGGGTGGTTGTTTAAATAAGTTTAGTTCAGCTTTGAATTACACCCATTGCATTTGGTTTAATATCCATGTCCGTGTGTATTTTGCTGGAATTGGTGTAATTTCTGTGAGCAAATCTGAACTGAATCAGTGCAGGGAGAAAGTGTAGAATATGTTTGTTGTTGTGTGCAAAGTTGATAAATATTTGGAGTCAAGAATTTTAAGCAGCAACAAAATCTCAGTATAGAGCTTGGAGGAAGCTAGACCAACCATTTAATTAGGGGAGTTGCTTAGCTTTCTTACCTCTAGATTGTTTAGTTGTCTCTGTCTTAGCTTCAAATTGATAGCATTGATGGCTGCTCTGCTAAATTGAGTGTGAATATTTGATTGTAGTTTGTCCTTGGAGAGCAAAAGCAATTCTATTAGCTGCCAGGATCAACAAGTGCACACGTGAAGCCAAGAGAATAAAAGGGAAGTTCTTACTGTTATGTGTTTTCATTGTGCAATTTGTTATAGCTAAGGGAATTTTGATTGCAGCTCTGCATTTTCCTTTGTAGGATTGAACTGATCAGGAGAAATCAAGAGAATTGATTACAAGAACAATAAGTTGAGTATGAGATACTTGAAGGATGGAGCATATTTGGGCACGTGATTCTTCATGATATGGACCGTAGCAGTAGTTGACTGTAACAGCAGTAGGCATTTTGCTTTTCTTTTGTAATTTGATTTGTTTACATTGGATTGTAATAGGCTTATGTTAGCCTTTTTTTTTTTTCTGTTTGGTTTTCATTCATCATTTGTAAAAGGCGTTTATAAAGTCCAAGTATTTGGAAGAGTCCTTGGTGCTCTTTCAAACTCTTGGCAACTTTTCTTGATTACTTTCTTTAAATTTAACATAGCTAGACAGGTGAGTGTGTCTTGTTAGCCAAAGCTACAAGCCTCACCATAGGAGTAGACTTTAATTTTGATTTTAGGATTGATTTAGGCTAAAAGAGATTAAACTCTAAGCCTTCTCACATTAGAGTTCGAGGAGTCTAGTCTTTTAATTGTGCTTATTTGTTTGTTTGTGAGTCCTGTACTTTGTTTCTAAAGGTGATTTTAGTTTAAAGGGAAAATAATTAGTAACATAAGAAATCTCTGGCAAGGAAAGATTTGGTACTTAAGCAGTCTTTATGACTCACCTCTCTTACCTGGGACTTGTCTAAGTGGAAGCTTTGAACCCTTTAGATTAAGAAAACTTTTAAAAACAAAGATGTCTTCTTATAGTTCATATAGGTCTTCTAGGTTAGATAATGTTGATGAAATGTTTAATCAAGCTAGGAATCTTCCATTCTTTGGTAAAGACACAGGTGCATTAACATACCTAGCTTGGGAACAAGAAATTGATAAAATAAATCCTTGGTTTTATAGAGAGAGTGAATATTATGTCCTTAGCATATATCTCTCTAAGTTAGAAGAGCATGCAAGTGAGTGGTGGGGTGAAAGACAATATGATGTTAGGAAAGGTAAAAAGTCCTCCATTCGTGATTGGTATGAATTAAAAGCTTGCATGAGAAGAAAGTTTGTGCCTTCAAGCATTAAAAGAAACCTAGAACTAATTAGAGATTTTATTGAAGATGGAAAATTATTTCTTGAGGGTTTAAATGATCATGGGTTTCTTCGTAGTGAACTAGAATTTGGGGCAAGACTTAAAGAGATCAAGGATAAGAAAAGAGAAAGAGAGATTGAGAGAAAAGAAGAGGAAGAAAGGAGAGAAGAAGACAAGAGAGAAAGAGAAAAAAAAGAGAGAAGAGAAAGAGAAAAAAAGAGAGAAGAGAAAAAGAAGAGAAAAGACAAGAAGAAGAAAGAAATAGAGAAGAAGAGAGAAAAGAAGAGAGAAGAAGAGAAGAGGAACGGAGAAAAGAAGAAGATAAAAGAAAAGAAGAAGAGAGAAGAGAAAGAGAGAGAAGAGAAAAAGAGAGAAGAGAAGAAGAAAAGAAGAGATAAGAAAGAGAAAAGAAAGAAAAGGAGAAATTGTTATTGATGGCAACTTTGACTCCAATCATGGAACCTAAATTTAAAAGGGAAGGTTTCCTATCTCTTAAATCTTTTCTAATCATTTTTAACTCTTCTAATTTTAACTTCTCTTTCAAACTGCAAACATTTTTAAAATATGGCAATTCAAATCTTGAGTTATTGTTATCTTTAAGAAAACCAGTAACTCGATAAAATTGAATTTGGACTTCTAAAATTTTCAAAGATTACAAATCAAAATATTAGAAATTCTTATTCTCTTGTTTTTGTAGAAAATTTCTTCTTTGGATCAATATTAATTGAAGATATATTTGATGCGTATTGCAGATTTGTGTTTGATCAGGGAGGAAGAAAAGTGGATCTAAAAGAATAAGGCCACTTCAAGATGGCCATGATCCCAAGACTGTGTGGAGTATTTTTTTCATAAGGCGATTGCCAGATTTGAGGACAAATCTTTTTTTAAGAGGGAGGGTATGATGGAATCCTGCCTGATGTACCTTTCTTAGTGTTCTCTTTTTGTATTTTTACAATTCATTGCATACGTGTATCAACTTGCAAGCAGCATGGGTTATTATAAATACCCAACTCCTCTCTTTGTAATGTGACTTTGGAGATTAATGAGAATTGAGTTTTCTGAAACCAGAAAAAATTCTCTCTTGAGAGTCAAGGCTAAAGAGTCCAAGGACTTTCTCTAGCCACCTTCCAGCACACTGCCTTTATTTTGATTTTCCAATTTCCACCCTGCTTCTCTCTCACGTCACCATTGCTCCAATACGTTTCAGCATAGTGGCGTCAACACCTCTTGGCCATGGGTCCTCCTTTCTCTCGCACACAACATTTAACCTCTTCATTTCACTGTCACAAGAGAACATTTCATTTCTCCCTAATTCACTCTCGTAGAACCATGTCTCGCATCTTCCTCGAAAGCATTTCTCTCTCGAGAGAGCTCATCCTCACGAGCCATCCTCTTTCATCACGGTAAACCTCATTTCTTCACAGATTCATCATCCTCATTCACTGTTATTCCAGTTTGACCGAACATCTTCATCTTCCATTTAGGGTTTCCCCTTCTTTGCACCATTTTTCCATTTTAGCCTATTAAAATCTTTTTTACTCCGTTTAAACACCTTTCCATCGATTGATCTTCAATTTCACCCATTGAACCTCTATTCACACCGATCAATCGGTCCAGAATAGGTCTCTTTCTTCTTTTAGGGTTTATATCGATTTAATCTCTGTTTCGAGATTTTCTCTCGGTTTCCTTCGAGTCAGCTCTCGATCTAGAGCTTCGTCTACATTCCGCTGCGTATTTCTTCGTCGGAGAAGCTTCGAGGAGGTTCGGTTCGTGATCGCGCAGCTTCAATCGGCCTCTCCTCGGGTGCTCTTCCATCAAATTCAAATACAAGAGAGTTTAGAGGTTACATCTTCCCCAATAACAAATGAGATTAGCTCTCCATCATCATGAAGAAACTAGGTGTACAATGGAATGGAATGAAGATAAAACCTTAGAAAGAGAAGAGGAGAGTTGTCACATCCCCAAATCTACCCCCCAAGGGGTGAAAGGCGTGTTTTTGTGCTCAAGCCATCAAAGATACAGTCCCTAGGACGTCGAAGTCCTTAAATAGAGCAGAAAAATAACAGAAAACGGGTCCAAGCCCAATACACTGGCGCTCAACGCCCTAAGTGGAGCGCCCAGGCGAGTTGCGGCAAAAGACTAGCGCTCAATGCCCTGGAAGGAGCGCCCCGGCTTTGGACAACAAGTTCTAGCCCTTAGCCCCCCTAAAAGGGGCGCTCAGTATGGACAACTTTTTTCAACACTGTGTTTTTTTCTCTTTTTCTTCAGTTCTGCTTGCTCCTTGAGTTCTGACTCCTTCATACTTTGACTCCTCTTCCAAATCACTCCATTAGTCTACAAAATTAAGGGAATTTAGTAATAAAATCATTAAGTATAACATCAATTCTCTTATTCATAAAAGTAAAGCAAAAACATGAGTTAAAACAAGTTTCTAAGTCAAAAAGGGTGCATTTAGTATCAAAATTGAATCACAGATAACAGTATATTCAACTGTTATCAGTGACAAAAGGATACACCCAAACATATGGGATTGACTATGAGGAGACAATTTCCCAGTGGCAAAGATGAACACATTTCGAGTTATTCTTGCTTTGGCTGCCCATTTTGGATGGGACTTACACCAACTGGATGTGAAGAATGCCTTTCTTCATGGAAATCTAGATGAGGAAGTGTACATGGAGATTCCCCCAGGTTTTGAAGTGAAAAATGAAAGAAACAAGGTATGCCTCCTAAAGAAAGCATTGTATGGTCTTAAACAATCCCCTAGAGCATGATTTGGAAGATTTACAAAAGCAATGGTTTCCTTGGGATATAGACAAAGCCAAGGAGATCATACTCTATACATAAAGCACTATTCTATAGGTAAACTCACCCTATTTCTTGTATATGTGGATGATATGTGTTAAGACTTCGGCAAGTGTACCGAATCGTGTCAAGTAATATAAAATGGAAAGACCAAGTATCGTATCCCAAAGGACTCACGACACTAAACAGTTATGTAATTGCTTAACCAATTAAGAGTTAAGAACAATTTTTGGGGGTTTTTAATGCAAATGCAATAAACATAAACATGAATGCAATTTGATCAATTGAGGCTAAACACAAAGATGAATGGATGATATTGAAAATATGAGATGAATATGCTATTGGGGTTTACATTTCACCTAATCACTCTCATGCATATAAGAATTCATCTTCTTTATTAATGTCAATGTCTTTCTAAATTACTTAAAACCCGATCCTTCGGCGAAGAAAGTCTATCCTTAATTATAGATCATAATGTCTTTCATCATCCCTAATAATCAATTCGTACGAACAAAAGCTTAAGACAACCAGAACTCATACCCCCATTCCTGAGCAATACTGCTTCTGGGAATAATTCTCCAGAACCGAAATTGTAAGATACCTTCTAGTACTCATGCAAATCATACATCATGCTAATGAATGAGTTAAATAAAGCAAGCAATGAGCGAAGAGGAATTAATCTAACAATTAATGAAAGAAGCATATATAATTAAGAATCAATTCAATACATGAGAGTTTACAAAGGTTTACATCATTCCCCAACAACAAATAAGGTTTAGTTCTCTATTATCATGGAAAAACTAGATGAACAATGGAATGAAAGAGATAGAAAAACCCTAGAAAGAGAAGAAGAGAGCTATCACATCCCCAAATCTACCCTAAGGGGTGAAAAATGTGTTTATGTGCTTAAGCCACCAAAAGATACAGTTCGTAGGACGTCCAAGTCCTTAAATAGAACTAAAAAACAACAGAAAACGGGTCCAAGTCCACTTTGCTGACACTAAGTGATGGAAGAGCACCAAAGGAGATGACGATAGAAGCTATGCGAACACGATTTGGAGTCCTCAAGGCTTCCTCTAGAGATGAACGTAGCGAAAAATGACAAAAACTCGAAGAAGAAAAGGAAACAGAGGATTAAACTTAATAGAAACCCTACAAGAAGAAGGAGACCTATTCTGGACCGATTGATTGGTGTGAATGGAGGTTTAATTGGTGAAATCCAAGATCAATCGGTGGAAAGGTGTTTAAACGGAGTAAAAGAGGATTTAACCGGTCAAATTGGAAGGAAAAGGCAAAAGGAGGAAGAAACCCTAAGTTTGGATGAAGGTGTTCGGTGAAAGTGGAAAAAGATATGAATCTGTGATGGAAAATGTGCCTTACAATGAGGAGCTCGAGAGCGTGAATGAAAGATGTGGTTTCTGAGATGTGAAGAACGAGGATGAAGTTCTACGGGAGAGAAATGAAAGTGAAGCGTGAAAGATATCACGTGTGGCTGAACGAAGAGGTGGAGGAAAGGAACGCAGATGCGTGCACGGTGGTAGATGATGCACGCCAGATGCAGATTGATGAGAAGTGAAGCGTGGAAGAGAGAGAAGCACAAAGGTAAATGGACAAAATAAAAATGGAGGTAGTGTGCCGTAAGGTGGTCCTTGGACTCTCTAGCCTTGACTCTCAAGGGAGAAATGTTTCTGGTTTCAGAAAACTCATTTCTCATTAATCTCAAACGTGCCCAATACAAGAGAGGAGTTGCGTATTTATAGTAACCCATACTCTTTACAAGCTGATACACGTATACAATAAAATGTAAACATACTAAAAGGGAACACTGAGAAAGGTACATTAGGCAAGATTCCATCATACCCTCCCTCTTAAAAAAAAATTTGTCCTCAAATCTAGCAATCGCCTTGTGAAGAAGCTCCATGTTAAACTGATTTTTGTCGCCTAAAATCATAACAAAGTCTGGTCCCCACTAATGCAGCATAGGGCAACCAGAATATCAATCCTAGGACTCAACAAAATTAAGTTTTAAAATGTAGAGTTAAGTCTTGTATTTATTTACTAATTATTTACTTACTAACTACTACTAAACAGGTGGGGACATTTAAAATGAAAACAAAGAAATTAAAAAAAATTAAGAAAAGCGAAACTATAATCTGTTTTAAAATAAAAGAAGGAAGAAAATAAAGAAATAAAACCTAAGCTAAAGTAATGAAGAGATTAAACCTATTTATATCCAAAACAAAACCTATATACTAAAACTGGAACAAAATCAGAAATAGAACCAAATTGAAAAGAACTTAAAACTCAAGCTTGAAAAGCATCGTATCAACAAGAATGTAAAGGCCGAAATAGAAGTAAAGCAGATCATAAATTCTAACATACTCAAAGTAAACAACTGGAACATCAAAACTCAAACTGAACTTCAACTATCACTATCAAAAGCAAAGACAGAATTGATTTCATAGGTGAATGTACATTGATATGAATAAAAGAGTGCTTAGAGTTCTCAAGAAGACATCATGATAATGTGAATCCCAATCCAGGGTATTCTAGTTCATATTTCAGAACTTTAAATTGACTCTTTCCACTAGTTTTTCCAATCAAGGTTCCTTAGCCTATTCATCAATCTAAAATCCACAAACAAATTCAAGAAACACAAATTGGAATCAATTTTTATGCATTGGACTTTTCTCTGTCTCGAGAAGACATC
>JAHCHA010013476.1:603380-671164 GCA_027742795.1 Vigna hirtella | reverse complement strand
AAAAAAAAACACAAAAACATTGAAGAAGAACAATCAAAACACAAACGAGAATAGAAAAAGAACTTTATTAATATGAAAAGAAAATTTTACACACTACCGGAAGTCACCAAGACTCTCGCGGCCTATCACCCTCGCGATCGTCTCAACGAAATCCAAAAGTCGAGAACTCTACTTCTACGAAAGCGGAAAAGAACCCTAACCTAAAGAGTGTAAAACTATAGCGAAAAGTAAAGTGCATCTCAAAAGTGTATGAAGTAGTGTCTCGTGTACATGGTGAAAACCCTTTATATAGGGTCGAAGAAAGAAAACAATAGAAAAGGAAAGGGGAAACGAAAAATGGGAGAGGGGAACCTTGCTGTGACGCTTTGAGCTCTCTGATCAGACGACCAACCTTCATTTCGCTTCACAGCCCTCCGATCACCTTCTTCGGTTAGGTCCGGTCAGCTCTTCTTCTCCGGTCACGCTATGGTCAGAGTGTCGCGCTCCTCTTTTCACTTCGCTCTCTGCCCTAGCTCAAGGGTGAATTTCTTTTACCCCTTTTCAAATGAAGATGAAGGGAAGAGATGCCTAAGGAGCAGCAACGCTAAAACGCTGCGTATCAATAATTGGAGCCCAAGGCAGCTGCACTTTGCATAAAAACGGTACGCTTCAATAAGGGAGAGTCCAATTTTACTTTTGTTCCAATTATCCAAATGCAGTGGCCCAATTTCTCGGTGCAGCGGCCCAATATTCCAATGCAATGGTTCAGTCAGTGCAGCAGCAACAACAATGGCCTAGCAGCACAATTCAACACTCTACAACAGCAACCCAATTCCTGAAATCAGATTCACCAAGCAACAAAGAAAAATTAATCAAAAATTAAAGAAAGAAAAGAAAAATTAACAAATAAAAGAAAAGAATTTTTATCAAAAGATTTTCTAAAACACTAATTTTCTAATTATTAACAAAAACTAAAATTTACCTTTAAAAACCTATTTTTAACTAGAATTTTATAAAACTAAAGAATTACGAGAAAAACATAAAACTAGCCTAATTCTAAGAAATTAAAAACTAAAGAAATCTAAGAAATGATTTTTAACAGAGAAAAATATGTAAATCTAGAGTGTTATCGCTCCACACAGTCTTTGGGAGCATGGCTATCTTGGAGTGGTCTTATTGTTTTATATCCGCTTTTCTTCCTCCTGGGTCAAATACGAACCTGCAATACACATCAAATATATCTTCAATTAATATTGATCTAAAGAAGAAATTTTCTACAAAAACAAGAGAATAAGAACTTCTAATATTTTGTTTTGTAGTCTTTGGAAATTTTAGAAGTCCAAATTCACTTTTGTCTTGAGTTACTGCTTTCCTTAAAGATAAGAATAACTCAAGATTTGAATTGCCATATTTTGAAACGGTTTGCATGGAATACATAATGACAATTGGTTTAAAAGAGAAATTAATAGTTGAAGAATAAACAATTATTGGAAAAGAAGTAAAGAATTGGAAACCTTCCCTTTTAAGTTTCATAGTCTTTGAAAGAATAGGATTTATTAGCAATTTCTCCTTTTCTTTCTTCTCCCTTTCTTGCTCTTCTCTCTTCTTATCCTCTTCTCTTCTCTCTTCTTTTCTGTCTTCCTCTTTTCTTCTCTCTTTTCTTCTTTTCTTCTTTTCTTCTTCTTGCCTATCTTCTTCTTTTCTTCTCTCTTCCTCTTCTCTTTTCTCTTTTTCTTCTCTCTCTTCTCTTCTTCTCTCCTTTCTTCCTCTTCTTTTCTCTCAATTTCTCTTTCTCTTTTCTTATCCTTGATCTCTTTAAGTCTTGCCCCAAATTCTAGTTCTCAACGAAGAAACACATGATCATTTAAATCCTTAAGAAATAATTTTCCATCTTCAATGCAATCTCTAATTAGTTCTAGGTTTCTTTTAATGCTTGAAGGCACAAACTTTCTTCACATGCAAGCTTTTAAATCATACTAATCACGAATGGAGGACTTTCTACCTTTCCTAACATGATATTGTCTTTCATCCCACCACTCACTTGCATGCCCTTCTAACTTAGAGAGATAAATGCTAAGGACATAAGATTCACTCTCTCTATAAAACCAAGGATCTATTTTATCAATTTCTTGTTCCCAAGCTAGGTATGTTCATGCACCTGTGTCTTTACCATAGAATGGAAGATTCCTAGCTTGATTAAACATTTCATCAACATTATCTAACCTAGAAGACATATATGAACCATAACAAGACATCTTTGTTTTTAAAAGTTTTCTTAATCTAAATGGTTAAAAGCTTCCACTTAGACAAGTCCCAGGTAAGAGAGGTGAGTCATAAAGAATGCTTAAGTACCAAATCTTTCCTTGCCAGAAATGTCTTATGTTACTAACTATTTACCCCTTAAACTCTAATCACCTTTAGAAACAAAGTACTGATAACAGTTGAAAAACTGTTACTTTTAGACTTAATTTTGACCTTAAAGACAACCTTTATGACTTAGTTCCTAGCTTGTAATCATGCTTTTGCTTATGTTTTGGAAATAGGAGACTTGGATGGGTTTTATGCTTGGTTTTCCTTGTTTTTGCAGGTTTTAAGATGAATTGAAAGAAAGAAGTGAAGTAGCCAGAAGTTGGATTCAGAAAAGGAAGAAAAAGTGCACAAAAGAAGAGTCGCAAGTATCGCTCAACGCCACTTTTACCGCTGAGCGGCACTTTGAAGTCTCGCAGTCAACGCTGAGGGGCAAAACTGTAACTGAGCGTCAAATAGAAGAACCACACTTACCGCTAAGAGCCATTTTATTGGGCCTTGGACCAATTTTCTGTAATTTTTAGGAAGCTATATAAGGTTTTGGCTGAATTAGGGTTAGTATCTTTGGCCAGAACGAAGAAAAATCACACTTTCTTCACCCCTTGGAGGAGGATTTTGGATGCTCAAGCTCCACTCTTCAAATTCTAGGGTTCTATCTTTCATTCTTTCATTATTTTTCATCTAGTTTCACCATGTCTATGGTGAACTAAACCTTCATTGTTGTTGGGGAACCGATGTAATCCTTTGAAACTCTCATGTATTGAATTGGTTCTTTAATCTATATACTTTCTTTCATTAATTGTTAGGGTTTTTCTTCTATACTCTATGCATGCTTTGTTTAACTCATTCAATTCCATGATCATTGATTTTATTTGTATGGACACATATAGATAAATCTAGACATGAAGAAATTCTCCCAATAGTAATATTGCCTAGACATAGGGATAGGAGGATTGGTTGCCTTTAAACTTCTGTGTGAATGTAATGCATGAATAATTTCTAGGATGAGAAGACATTGTAAACTAGTGATTAGAAGTAGGCTTTCTTCACCGAGACATCGGGTTTAAGGTAAATAAGAAAGTGACATTAACATTAATGAAGAAAGATGAATTCTTGAATACATGAGAGTGGATGGGATGAATCGGAAACCCCAACAACATCATCATTCCATAATTTACATCAATCACTTTTGCTTCTTTTGATCCAATTGATCAACACATGCATTCATATTTAATTTTCAGTATTTGCATTTAAACCTACAAGAATTCGTTCACAAGTCTAATTTAATCAACAAATCACATAACTGTCTAGGCCGTGAGTCCTTTGGGAAACGATACTTGGTCTTACCATTTTATTATTACTTGATATGATTCGGTTACACTTGTCGGGGGTTAAGATTGCTCCTAGTCCTAACTATATTCTACATAAACTAGACACAAAACCCTAGAAAACACTGTTAGCACAAAAACAAAAACAATAGACACAAAACACAAATTAAAAATAAGATAAAAATAAAAATAAAAATAAAAATAAATTCAAAGTTAATCAAGAATCACACAAATAGAATAGTTTAAACCGTGAGTCCTTGACAACGACGCCAAAAACTTGTTAAACAAAATTTTTGATCCCCAGCAACGGCACCAAAAACTTGTTGATGGATCGGTAGGTGTACCGAATCGCACAAGTAATATAAAATGTTAAGACCAAGTATCGTATCCCAAAGGACTCTCGACACTAGACAGTCGTGTGATAACTCGATTAATTAAGACTTAAAGAAAACGAGATCATTGGTTTCAGATGCAAAGACAGAAAGTTAAATATGAATGCAGTTTGATCAATAGCAGAATAGCACAGTGATGAACGAGTGTTGTTTAATATGAGATGAGTATGTTGTTGGGGTTAGATTTCACCAAGTTCTCTCTCATGTATGTAAGAATTCTTCTTTATGCATTAATGTTAACATCACTCACTAAATCACTTCAACCCGATCCCTCGGCGAAATAAGCTTGTCCTTAATCAAAAGTTCATGTTATTCCTAGTACTCTTAGTAATTAAATGTGAAGATCAAGAGCTTTAAGACAACCAAGAGTCATACCCTCATCCTTGAGAAATATTACTCTTCGGAGTAATTGAACAAGAACCTGAATTGTAAGGAACCTCTCGACACTCATGCAATTCATAAATCATGCTATTGAATGAATTAAACAAAGCAAGCGTTGTAATAGATGAATTTCTCTAACAATTAATGAAAAAAAATATATTATTAAGAATCAATTCAAATACATGAGAGTTCACAAGGTGACATCATCCCCCAACAACAATTAGAGTTTAGTTCACCATAGACATGGTGAAACTAGATGAACAATGGAGAAGAATGAGATAGAAAAACCCTAAAAGTAGAAGATGGAAGCTCCCGCATCCAAATCCGCCTCTAGAGGGTGAAAGAGTGTGCTGTTGTGCTCCTCAAGCCAAAGATACCAAACCTAGGACGTCTGGGTCCTTTAAATAGAGCGAAAACAAAACAGAAACAAGGCTCAGGCCCGTGTCGCTGGCACTCAAGCACCCTTCTTAGGGCGCCCGAGCGGTGAGCGGTGGTTCCTGGTGCTTAAGCCTTAAAAAGGGGGCGCCCAGGCTTCGTGCTTCTAATGCTCAAGCGCCCAAAAGGGGCAACCAGGCGGTGAGCGACACTCTTCTACGCTTAAGCCTACAAAAAAGGGCGGCTAAGCTTCGGGCTTCTGACGCTCAAGCACCCAAAAGGGGCGCCCGGGCGGTGAGCAACACTCTTCTGCGCTTAAGCCTCCAAAAAGCGCGCCCAAGCTTCGAGCATTCCTCCCTTTTAGTGCTTTTCCAGGCCTTTCTGAGCTCCATCTTCTTGGCACTTTATCTCTGCTTTCCATATTATCTCATTTCTTGCCAAAACAAGGGAATTTAGTCATAAATTCATCAAATTCAACCTCAACTCTCTTATTCACACAACTTAACAGAAAATCATGATCGCAAGCAAGTTTCTAAGTAGAAAATGGTGCATTTAGGGTCAAAATTACATAACAGATAACAATATTTTCAACCGTTATCAGAGATCCACTATCGCTCACTAACGGTGAGGTCGGTCGGGATTCCATTTGAAGAAGAACAGTTGTGAGGCCAAATGACCGAATGTTTGATGATAAATTTGGTAAAGTACTTGAGGCCACGAATGGCCAAGCCATTGGGGCTGAAAAGTTGAGGTCAAGTTATGACCGGATTATTAAGGGCAGGTGGCCGTGATCAAATGGCCGGGGCCGGATGGTTGATTGCCAAATTTGGTTAAGTAATTGTGAGGCCATGGACGACCGAGAAGGCTGAGAAGTTGAGGCCTTTGGATGCCAAGTTGTGGTCTTTGGAGGCCGAACGGTCTAGGCAATTGGAGCCTTAAAAGTTGAGGCCTTTGAAGGCCGAACGGTTGAGGCCATTGGAGGCCGAGAAGTTGAGGTCTTTCAACGCTGAACGATTGAGGCCATTTGATAACGGTTGAAAAAACGTTATTTTTCTACTTAATTTTGATATTAAAAACACCCTGTCTGACGTAGAAAGTTGTTTTAACTCATGTTTTTGCTTTAGTTTTGTGAATAAGAGAGTTGAAGGTGAATTTAATGGTTTTGTGCTAGATTCCCTTGATTTTGTAGGCTATTGGAATGATTTGAAAGAAGAGTTAAAGTACCGAATGGTTGGAATGCAGAAAAGTCAACCAGAATGCAGAAAAGTCAACCAGAGTGCAGAAAAGTCAACCAGTCAACCAGAAAAGTCAACCAGTCAACCAGAATGCAGAAAAGTCAACTAGAGTGCAGAAAAAGTTGCGCTGAGCACCAAAGTTGCGCTGAGCACTATAGAAATAGTCACCTGAATAAATTGTGGAAGAGTTTCTTCAAGCTTTAATGATTTCTCATTCAATGCAGATACTTGTTGCCATATTGATGGTTGTTGTTGTAGTCTATTGAATTGTCCTGCTTGTCCAGCTTGTCCATTCTGACCTTGACCCATGCTTGGGTGAGGTTTCCACCCTTGGTTGTAGTTCCCTTGGCGGTATTGAAATTGATTGGCCATAAAATTGACATCTTCTAAGGCCTCCACTGGAAAAGCACATTGAGCATTGATAATGTTACCACCACATAGTTCACAAAGTTGTTGTTGAACCATTGCAACATTCTTTAGCTCCTTTGGCAACTGAGAAAGTGTTTTTGTCAAATTCTCTAACTGTTGAGTAATAATTTTGTTCTGCGCAAGCAAGGCATCATTTGATTGCAATTGTAAAATTCCCTTCTGTTGAATTGGAGCTCCTATCTCATTATGAATCTCATTATCATTAGTAGCCATGTTTTCAATCAATTCAGTGGCTTCCTCTAGAGTCTTGCATTTAATATTACCTCCAGCTGAGGCATCTAGCATGAACTTGGTTTGTGAGCCAAGAACTCCAAGGAAAAGAATGACTATTGTTGCTTCGTCAAAGCCATGAGTGGGCGTCTTTCTCAACAAGCTCTTGTACCTATCCCAGGCTTGACCTAGCGTCTCCTCCATGCCTTGTCTAAAAGAAGAAATATCTTGCTTCCCTTTGTTGATTTTGGATTGTGGGAAGTATTTGTTAAGAAACTTTGAAACCACAGCTTCCCATTCAGTAAAGCTATATCCTCCGGGAAAGAATTCAACCATAGCTTTGCATTGCCTCCCAATGAGAAAGGAAACAAGCTAAGCTTTATGGCATCATCCGCCACACCATTGATCTTCACAGTATTGCAAATCTCGTTGAATGTGGTTAGATGCTCATATGGACTTTCATGTGATAGCCCATTAAATTGGTTGCTCTTTACCAATTGTATCAACGCCGGTTTCACCTCCATGTTTGCAGCATTGACCCTCGGCCTAGCAATGCTATTAAAGTGATGAGGGCCAACAACTGTGGTATAATCCTCCAGAGTACGTCTAACATTGTTCTCTTCGGCCATATCTTCCGTACTCTGGTTGGATCTTTATGGTGAGAGTTGTAGAAGTGTTTCCAGAGAAGGAAATAATTCTCTAGAAGTTCAGATCCTCCTTCTCCTTCTACTTTCGTCCAATCCTTCAAGAAGAGGTTCTGAAAATTTCTTGCTCCTAGTCCGAATTATGTCCTGCATACACAAGAACACAAAACCCTAGAAACAATTGTTAGCACAAAAAGATAGAAAAGATAAACTAAAAAGACAACAAGATAAAAAGATAAAAACAAAAAGATAGAAAGATAAACTAAAAAGATAAACAAAAAGATAAAAAGATAAAAAAGATAAAAAAAATAAACATAAAGTCAAAGTTAATCAATCCTCACACAAATAGAATAGTTAAAACACGAGTCCCCGGCAACGGCGCCAAAAACTTGTTAACACTCGGCAAGTGTACCGAATCGTATCAAGTAATAATAAAATGGTAAGACCAAGTATCGTTTCCCAAAGGACTCACAACCTAAACAGTTATGTGATTTGTTCATTAAATTAGACTTGTAAACAAAAACGTTGTTGTTGAATTACGAAAAATAAACATGAATGCAAAGTTTTGATCAATGGAATAGAAAGATGCAAAAACGGTTAATGTAGAATATGAATGATTATGTTGTTGGGGTTTCCGATTCATCCTATCCACTCTCATGTGTTCAAGAATTGATCTTTCTTCTTTAATGTTAATGCCCCTTTCTAATTTACCTTAAAATCGATGTCTTAGTGAAGAAAGCCTATTCCTAACCACTAGTTTACAATGTCTTGTCTCCCTAGCAATTATTCATGAATTACATTCGCACAGAAGCTTAAAGGCAACCGATCCTCCTATTCCTATGTCTAGGTAATATTGTTTCCGGGAGAATTTCCCCAGTTCTAGATTTACCTATATGTGTCCATATAGATAACATCAATGATCATGCAATTGAATGAGTTAAACAAAGCATGCATAGAGTAAAGAGGAAAAACCCTAACAATTAATGAAGCAAAGCGTATAAAATATAGAACAAATTCAATACATGGGAGTTTCAAAGGATTACATCGGTTCCCCAACAACAATGAAGGTTTAGTTCACCATAGACATGGTGAAACTAGATGAAAAACAATGAAAGAATGAAAGATAGAACCCTAGAAGTTGAAGAATAGAGCTTGAGCATCCAAAATCCTCCTCCAAGGGGTGAAGAAAGTGTGATTTCGCTTCTTTCTGTCCAAAGATACTAACCCTAATTCGACTAAAACCTTATATAGTTTCCTAAGGATTACAAAAAATAGGCCCAAGCCCAAATTAATGGCGCTCAGCGGCACTTTTATCGCTCAGTAGTAAGTGTGGGTCTTCAGAATTGACGCTCAGCTGCAGTTTTGGCTCTCAACAGTGACTGTTGATAACAGTTGAAAAACTGTTATTTTCATGCTTAAAAATTGATACTAAAAGCAACCTTTAGACTTAGAAACTAGCTTGAAATCATGCTTTTATTCATATTTTCAGAAATAAGAGAGCTGGACAGGTTTATGCTTGATTTCAGTGTTTTTGTGCAGGTTTTAAGGTGAATTTAGTGAAAGAAGTGAAGAAGGAGAGAGATGAAATCAGAAAAGACACCAAAAAGTGCAAAAGAAGAAGCCGCAAGTACCGCTCAGCGGCAGTTTACCGCTGAGCGGCACTCAGGAGCTCACGGGAGGACCGCTGAGGGGCAAAATGGCCGCTGAGGGGAAGAACCGAGCTGACGCACTTAGCGCTGAGCGGTAGTTTACCGCTGAGCGGCACTATTTTTGGGCTTGGGCCTAATTTTATGTAATTTACGAATAATATATAAGCTTTAGGGTTTCCTAGGGTTAGTATCTTTGGCTGGGACGAAGCAAATACTCTCTCTTCCACCCCTTTGAAGGAGGATCTTGGATGCTCAGGCTACCTCTTCACCTTTCTAGGGTTTTATCCTTCATTCTTTCATTATTGTTCATCTAGGTTCACCATGAATATGGTGAACTAAACCTTGTATGTTTGTTGGGGAATCAATGTAATCTTTTGAAGCTCTCATATATGGAATTTGTGCTTGCATCTTAATCTAAGACTTATGCTTTCTTTCATCATTAGTTAGGGTTTTTCCTCTTTGCTCAAGGCTTGCTTTGTTTAACTCATTCAATGCATGATTATTGGTTTTGTCGATACGGAAACGTACGGGGAAGTCTAGATCTGGTGAATTTCTCCCAATAGGTATATTGGTTGCCTTAAGCTCCTGTGCTAATTAAACTAATTATTAGGAATGCTAGGAATCGTATGAACTCGTAATTAGGGAGAAGCCTTCTTTGAAAGGTAATTTAGAGAGTGGCATTAACAATGATGAATTGAATGTTGAATTCCTAAAATATATGAGAGTGGATAAGATGAAATTGATACCCCAACAACATATTCATCCATACATTCCATTGAAAGTGTTTGTACTTTGCTTTAGCCATTGATCAACCTCATGCATTCATGTTTATTTTCGTCTTTTGCATATAAAAATCCAATTATTTCGTTCTTAAGTCTTAAATAATCAACAAATCACATAACTAAACTAGGCCGTGAGTCCTTTGGGAGAACGATACTTGGTCTTACCAAGTTTATTACTTGAACGATTCGGTCATACTTGCCGATTGTAAAACAAGTTTGTGACATCATATTTTGGTGCTCATAAATCTGTCCATCAACTGCGGGACTCCAGAGTGCCACTCAACGGTAGAATTGCGGTCAGCGGTGACTGCGACTCTTCTTTTAAGCACTTTCACTTCCTTTCTTAAGTCCAGCTCCTTACTACTTCAACTTCTTTCATCTAATTCATCTCAATTCCTGTAAAACAAGGAAAACCAAGCATAAAACCCATCCAACTCTCTTATTTCCAAAACATAGGCAAAAACATGATTCCAAGCTAGTTTCTAAGTCATAAAGGTTGTTTTTAATGTCAAAATTAAGTATAAAAATAACAGTTTTTCAACTGTTATCAGAATGTTAAGACCGCGACAAGTGTACTGAATCAAATCAAGTAATATAAAATGGTAAGACCATGTATCGTATCCTAGAAGACTCACGACACTACATAATCAAGTAATACTTTAACTAATTAAGACTTTAAAGAACAATTTCATTGGTTTAGAATGCAAAATGCAGAAAAAGTAAATATGAATGCACTTTGATCAATTGGGACAAAACACAAAAAGTGAGTGGATGCTATTGATAATATGAGATTAGTATGTTGTTGGGGTTTAGATTTCACCATCCTTACTCTCATGCATATAAGAATTCATCTTCTTCATTCAATTGTTAATGTCACTATCTAAATAACTTAAAACCCGATCCCTCAACGAAGAAAGCCTATCCTTAACTATTAGACCACGATCCCTTGCATCCCTAATAATTAATTTTGCATTACGAACAGAAGCTTAAGAAAACCAAACCTCTTAACCCCATCCCCGGGCAATATTGTTTTTGGGAGAAATTCTCTAGGTCGGGGTTTCTAGGTATTTCCCAATAACAAACAAGTCCATAAATTCATGCCATGAATGATCAAAACATAACAAGCATATAGCAAAGGATAAAATCCCTAACAATTAATGAAAGAAGCATATAATAATTTAGAACAAATTGAAATACATGAGAGTTTAGAGGTTACATCTTCCTAACAACAAATTGAGTTCAGTGCTCCATAATCATGGAGAAACTAGGTGTACAATGAAATGAAAGAGATAGAAAAAACCTAGAAGAAAAGAGAAAGAGAGAAGAAGAGAAGAGAGAAGAAGACGAGAGAAGAAAAGAAGAAGAGAAAAGGAGCAATTGCTACTGATGGAAAGGTTTCCAATCCTTTAATTCTTCTTCAATTATCTTTAAATCTTTGCATGATAACTTCTCTTTTAAACCAATTGTCACACCAATTTTCATTATACTACCCTCTTCAAAATATGGCAATTTAAATCTTGAGTTATTGTTACCCTTAGGGATACAAGAAACTTAAGATAAAAGAAAAGTGACTTGTGAATTAGGACTTTCAAATTTCCTTAAAACTACAAAACAAAGTCCTTATTCTAAAGTTACTTCCATAAAAATTTCTTTCTTGGATTGATACTAATTGGAGATATATTTGATGCTTATTGTAGATATATTTTTGATCCAGGAGGAAAGTGACAAACGAAAGTTGTGCTTCTTTATATCTTCCTGATTTGAGGACAAATTTCAAGAGGGAGGGCATGATTGAAACCCATTTAGGGCATTCCATTCAAAGGAGTACCAACTTAAGCTAAGGCTAAGAAAGTTGGAGAAGGACTTTTAGAAGCTCTTTCTTAATTTTCTTTCTCTATGTCTTAGAAGGATTACCTTTAATATGTTTGTATGCTGTTTTGTAGGGACTAATAAGGTTAGGAAATCATGGATCAACTAATCAAGAAGCAAGGAAACTTCAAGAATGGAGAAGCAAGCCAAATCTTCACTTGGAGGAATGTTGGAATCTTCACTTGGATGCATAAAGGCACTGTCGAGCTGTCCATCCAGCTGCTTTGGAAGCCCACATGAGTCACATTCAGCAGCTTGGTTGAAGAACAAAAGGGCTTGCACCGCTCAACACCCTCCAACTTGCGCTCTGCGTGAACATTAGGACATCATGTGCATCTAGCACAATCCATGTGCATCCAAAAGCTTCAAAAATGATTCAACAGTTTCAAACACATGGCTCTTCACGTTTTCTTCCCACTTGCACAGCTGGCCCTTGCATCATAGCTAACGTAGCTAAGTGTAGGCGTGAACCAGGAGCTTTGTTTCTCTTTTAAGTACCTTGCTCCATTGCTTGTAACCGACACCTTTGATTTGAATGAAGAATTGTTTTCTGTTGATACTGTCCATAACTTTCTTCTTATTGAAGGTCACCAAGAGAGAGCCTGAGAGTTTCCTCTAGCCTCTCTCCCTAGCTAGGCTTCCATTCCTAGCATTTCTCCATCCATCCGCATCACATTTCAGCACCCAAATCTTTGCCTCCATTTCATTTCTCAAACACCGAACACCACTCTTGGAGTTCCTCCAATACCTTTTGATTCCTTATATCTTCATTCCACCAAACACACCTACTCTTTCAATCCTTCTTCATTTCGCTGCGTTCTTTCATCCATTCATTCACGTAACCAGCTGCTTGCATCGGACATTCAGTTGTGAAAATAGAAGTAGCTGCATCCATATTTGTTCAGAGAAGAAGATCTGGTTGATATCTTCCACCACCAGAACCAGTTGGATCCTTCTTCCATCAGTGATGTTCTCTCACTCTATGGTTTCCATCACTTCTGGTACTTAGAAACCCTAGCTGAGATTTCCTTTGAGTATTAGCACCACTTCTGTTACTCAGCATCCTTAGCTGAGATTTCCTTGAGTATTCGCACCACTCTTAGTACTCAGCAACCCTAGCCGAGATTTCCTTGAGTATTTGCACCACTCCTGGTACTTAGTAACCCTAGCCGAGATTTCCTTGACTATTCGAACCAGTCCTGGTACTTAACAACCTTGCTAAGATTGCTCAACTCAAACTGAGTTCAGTTGTAAGTATTTTAATTCTCTTCAGATTTGCAATCAACGATTTCTTACAAGTAGTTCAGACAACATCTCTCGCATAGAGGATGTGATTACAATAAAAAGAAGTCTAAACACTCTGATGGACAAATTTATGAACACCAAAATATGATGTCACAAACTTGTTTTTCAATCGGCAAGTATGACCGAATCGTTCAAGTAATAAACTTGGTAAGACCAAGTATCGTTCTTCCCAAAGGACTCACGGCCTAGTTTAGTTATGTGATTTCTTGATTAGCTAAGACTTACAAACGAAATATTTGAGGTTTTATATGCAAAAGACGAAAATAAACATGTATGCATGAGATTGATCAATGGCTAAAACAAAAGACACACACTTTCAATGAAATATATTGATGACTATGTTGTTGGGGGTCAATTTCATCTTATCCACTCTCATATATTTTAGGAATTCAACATTCAAATCATCATTGTTAATGCCACTCTCTAAAGTACCTTTCTAGAAGGCTTCTCCCCAATCACGAGTTCATACAATTCCTAGCATTCCTAATGATCAGTTCATAAGTGCAGGAGCTTAACGACAACCAATATCATATTGGGAGAAATTCCCCGGATCTAGACTTCCCCGTACGTTCCCGTATCGACAAAACCAATAATCATGCATCGAATGAGTTAAACAATGCAAGCATTAAGCAAAGAGGAAAAACCCTAACTAATGATGAAAGAAAGCATAAATCTTAATTAAAAGATGTAACAAACAGATTCCATATATGAGAGCTTCATAAGATTACATTGATTCCCCAACAAACATATAAGGTTTAGTTCACCATATTCATGGTGAACCTAGATGAATTACAATGAAAGAATGAAAGAATAAACCCTAAAAAGGTGAAGAGGTAGCCTGAGCATCCAAGATCCTCCTTCAAAGGGGTGGAAGAGAGAGTGTTTGCCTCGTTTCTGCCAAAGATACTAACCCTAGGAAACCCTAAAGCTTATATATCATTCGTAAATTACAAAAAGTCAAGTCCAAGCCCATTAAAGTGCCGCTCAGCGGTAAAATACCGCTCAGCGGTGAGTGCGTGACTTTGTTTTCTCCCCTCAGCGGCCATTTCACCCCTCAACGGAGCCAACGTGACTGCCTGAGTGCCGCTCAGCGGTAAACTGCCGCTGAGCGGCAGTTGCGGCTTCTCTTTTTGCACTTTTTGATGTCTTATCTGATTTCATCTCTCTCCTTCTTCACTTCTTTCACCAAATTCACCTTAAAACCTGCACAAAAACACTGAAATCAAGCATAAACCTGTCCAGCTCTCTTATTTCTGAAAATATGGGTAAAAGCATGATTTCAAGCTAGTTTCTAAGTGTAAAGGTTGCTTTTAGTGTCAATTTTAAGCATGAAAATAACAGTTTTTCAACTGTTATCACACTCGCAGGTGTTTCTCTATTTTATGTTACAACAGTAAGCAATACAACAATGAAGTTTAAGAGTATTTATTTTCTCTTTTGCTCTTCTCTTTTCTTTTTCTTTTCTTCAGCTCAGATGTATTATTTTTCTTAAGCTCTTTCTTTTCTTCTCTCTTGAATGCTTGTAGTATGAATGTTTCGTTATAAGCTTCTTACTTGACTATCCTCTTAAGCTATCCTCTTGATTTTCCTTTTGAAAGTTATTCTATTTAAAGGCTTCATGAAGATTTGTTTGTTAGAATGATCTTTTAGCCTTGATACTTGTGTTTTCTCTTTCTTTTTTGTACAACAACCGTTATGTAAGTCAACTTGTCAAAGTAGACATACTTTTTCAATACTTTGCTTGAAGTAGGTTGTATGTTCTTTTTATGTATGACTTCAAGTGAAGAACATTCCGTGAATATCTCCTTTGTCTCTAACGTCCACTTTTGATATTTGATTTGTAGCTTTGTGGATGCGTGTAGAATAGCTTATCTGCAAAGAGTAGAGTAAATCGTGCATGCAACATATATTCTTTTCATATCACTTTTGTTGGTTTTGAATGTTGAGAATTTAATGTCATTTAATGCTTGCTCAGAACAACAAATTGCTTTTTGATTTCTACCGTTAGGTAAATTTTGTAATTAAGCTCTTTTCTAAATACACCAAGCATTGTATAGAGACTTCATTGCTGGACGAAGTATTGTTTAAGCTTATGGTATCATTTAGTCAAGTAAACGCTTCTTTTGGTTTTGTCTCTTCTTAGACATATGGCGTTTAGATTGCTTAGGTTTGTATATTTTAATATTTAATGTCTTTTAGTATGTTTTGGAAGAGACATCGTCTCGACTGTTTGTTTTCGAGAGTTATGCTGAATACATCTTTCAAGTATGATAAGCATTAAGCGTTTGACTTCAACTCTCTTAGATGCTTTAGGCACAATAGCATTTATTAACTTAGAGGTTTTTCTATTACTTAAGATCCTAAGTGCTTTCCTAAGCTTTTCTATGTTGTGGATTCTAGGTTTAAGTTTTTGTGTAGGTTTTCTATGTTTGAGGATTCAGGTTCTAGGTTTTGTGTTTTCACCCTAAGTTGTTTTCATATTATTATTGTATTTTAATGTTATTTGATTAAACTTCAAAACATGATAGTTAGAGAGGTGCTTCGAAAATGAACTCAAAACTTAGAATGAAATGAAGGAAAATTGAAGTTAGAGATTTATACTTATTATGACAGGTAAGAACCAAAAATCATAGTAGAATCTTACTATGATAGGTCTTTTAAAACTTTTCCTAATATGTTTTCATCATAATATCAATTTTGCCACCCGTCCAACTTACATAGGTGACTTTTACCTCTCATAATACATATAACTTTTATTACGAAAATTTCATCTCTACACTTATTATGACAACTTTCCTAACCTCTGTTATAATATCTTTTAGTTTTATTACAAAATTACCACCTGTCAATGTATTATGACAGATGGATTTCACCTGTCATAATAAGCCGTCATGAAAATTGTTTTTCTACTAGTGTACCCAAAACATTCTTCTTATAGCAAACTTTCTACACCGATTGTAGAACTGGTATAAAAAGTAGAATACTTTTTATATATCTTCTTCTATATCGATTCAAAATCGAGTACAAAAATCTTCCTTTTATCTTGTATAAAAAGATTTTTCTACATTATAAATTTTTCTACATAAAAGATGTTTTTGCTACATCTTAATTTAGCAAAACGTTGGAAAGTTGTTTTTCTTGATTTTACTCCTTCATTAAGTGGTTATATATATATATATATATATAATTCTTTATTGTCAATATTTTTTTTCTCATTTTAGTCCCGAATAAAAAAAATATTATTGTTTTAATGGCCATTGTTCATCTATTAAAAGTTTATACCTTACAGAAACCCAAAATATTCTCTCATTTATTGACTCAACTAGTTTTTTAAGTGAAACAGTTTTATATCATTTTTTGTTTAATCTATTCTAAATAAACCTTCATTTGTTACAATTTTTTAAAATGGTTTCTAGACACAAAGTTATTTACAATTTCAAACTATGCATTAGGAAAAAGAAATATGAAAACAAATTTAAAAACTAAATGACAATAAATGTTGTACTTAGAGATGTCAAAACTGGTTACCCGGCTCGATCCGGTCCACCAGTTGTTGGTCACTTAGTGAGTCAACCCAACCCAGCTCACTTTTTAGCGAGCTGAAAAAATTCGAACCCGGCCAACCCACTACGGGTTGGTGACTTAAACAGGTTGGCTCACCGACTCATTTAATTATAAGTTATTTTTAAAATAAAAAAATTACAATTCTTTTTAATTCAAATCTAAATAAACCTCACACTAAAATGATGTTAAACTCCAAAGACAATTCAAAATAAAATAAAAAAGTATCATACAGTCCAAAAACATGTACAAAAGGCGAACAAATAAGTTTTTAATATTGATAGTTTTTGTATCACTTGTCCATTTATAATATTAGAGTCTTAAATACATAAATCTATAATATTTTTCTCTCTTGAAATATCTTATTCTTTATCACCATAAAAAAATGCTAATTAATAATATTGAAACACAAAAATAATAAATAATTAAATTAAATTAAGTGGGTTCGTGAGCTAACCCGACTCACCACGGGTTCAATCCAGTGAGCCGGGTTGAAAACTAGTCCGCATAAAAAAATTATATTTTTTTCAAATCAAATTCGGTTCAAACCCGTACTGAACCGGGTTGGCTAGTGGGTTAGAACCCATTTTGACAATACTAGTTGTATTGATTAGATTTAAAAATAAAAATGGAATTATCAGTACATCCAATCCAATTTTAAATGCTTTTTTCTTGAACTGAATGGGTTAGATTAGATCAAACTTCATGAAAATAATGGATATAAATTACTTTTAAGCTTTATTTTTTTTTTGTCTCTTGGTTATTGACAGTTAGTTTCTTGTCCTTAATACCTAAAAAAGGGAGAAATGATGAAGATTGGATAATGTTTAGAATGAGAGAGTTTCCATATACTTTATTAAGGATTACTTAATGATGATTGTTTTATTGTGCTCCTTCTTTAAGTTTGAAACATATTTATTACCTGACTCTCCATCTATAGTATGTCGTTTGTAAATATTTTACACAGTCACTTTATTTATTTATTTTTAATAAGATCTAAACGTAATTTTAAGAGACTCTTCCTCCTATACAAAGTTATTTTTCATCTTCCGATCCACCTGTAAAACTCCTTCCTCCTACACAACGTCATAGTCCCTGGCGGAGGTTGACATTGGTGACGGTGCTGATATTGGTGACAGTGCTGATATTGGTGACAGTGCGCATGAGGATGCAGATCTCGTGCTCATGGCGGTGCACGTAGGTGGTATCGCGGTCGAAGATGTTAGAGCCGCTTCCTACGATATCATCAGATATAGAAGTAACAAAAAAAACCTAATCCGTTCCGAACCGTTTGATCAAGCCGACAAATCTGAATTTGTTCCCAGCGAATTAGGCAACTGACAAAAAGTTGAAGCATTCGTTCGCGCATGTTCTTCCGCTTTGGACATGAGAGATAACCTGTTCCATTGTTGTCAGAAGTCGTCGTGGGGCGCTACTGGTGCAACAAGGGCCGGATCGGCGACGCTAAGGCTCTTTTTGCGCGGTCGCCTTTCACGCTCCGGCTTCTCACGAGCGAGTTCGTCATTGCCAACCACCATATGTTGAACCAATTCGGTGCATATTGTGACATTGCCGGGCGAGAACCGAAGATGGTTAGTTGTAAACCTCAATATTTTGTGCTTGCTTTGAGCTTCTGGTGGTGGATCACTTGTATCCACGTTACCTCCGAAAAGAACAGTTTGAAGCCTGGAGAAAAACTGAATTCCACCACCCTGGTTCAATCTGAAAACGGTTATGGCCTTGGATTTCAAACACTTGACAACTGCTGTTATTTGATCATATCAGGTATAGGCCCCAAATATGAGTATTGGCCGTCTTGGATTGGTAATAGAAATCAACCTGTTGACAAGGATGCAAGTCTGTTGCTAAGCCATTCTGGTGTACTGAAAATAGAATCCAAAGATATTGAACCCATCATCCTTTACTCTTCACCACAACCTTCCGAAAACACTGTGGCCACCTTGTTGGACACGGGCAACTTTGTACTGCAACAACTTCACCCCAATGGAACAAACACAACGCTGTGGCAAAGTTTTGATTACCCTACTGATAATTTGTTCCCTGGGATGAAGTTAGGTGTCAATCACAAGAGTGGTCATAAATGGTCACTAGTTTCGTGGTTGACCTCTGAAAAACCAAGTCTTGGGGCATTTGAACTTGAATGGGAACCCACTGAAAGGGAATTGACCATCAAGCGAAGAGGAAAATTGTGTTGGGCAAGTGGGAATCTGGGAAACGGTGGATTCATACACGACACATATTACATTATTGTCTCAAATGAAAACGAAAGCTACTTCTCAATAACAACTTTCAATGAAGAGCATACAAGATGGGCGCTTTTAGAAACTGGGCAGCTGATAAATCGGAATGGAGCCGATAATAATGTTGCGAGGGCTGATTTGTGTTATGGCTACAACACAGATGAAGGGTGCCAACAATGGGAGGAGATACCATTATGCAGGCATCCTGGTGATGTATTTGACAGAAGGGAAGGGTACCCCAATGAAGACATGATAACCAATCTAGCAAATTCGAGTTATGGCCTAAGTGATTGTCGGGATATGTGCTGGAGAAACTGCACTTGTGCTGGATTCACAAACTATGATGATGATGATGGAACTGGTTGTGTATTCTATCACTGGAACTTCATCAAAGGTACTAATTTTGCTAGTGGGGGCTCTACATTTTACTTACTTGTAAACAGAAACCATCACAAAGGTATGCTTACCATATACAGTTTCACAACTTCTTAGTACTTCCCTTTTAACTTAGTTTATAAATTTTACTTAGCACAAAAAGTAACTAATATTTAACTTTAGTCACTTGTGTTTGTAAATGTTGAATGCTGCATGCAGGTAAAAAAATCTGGATATGGATAACTGTTGTCTCAGTAGTAGCTGCTCTGTTAGTAATATGTGCAATTGCTCTTGTCATAAAGAAAAGAAAACGTCTGCTTCAAGGTTAGTTATATATATGAAATAAACATGGTTCTAGATGCTTTATAACTTAATTTCTTTATTTGATCTCAATCTTAATCATTCATATTTCTATCTAAACAGAGAAAAAAAGAAAAGGGGTGGCTGAGAATAACATGGCAGATTTAGCAGCACCAAATAGATTCTTTGATGTCAAAGCCTCAGACGATGAATTCAAGATGATACAAAATCTAAACGTGTTTCACTATACATTAGTATTGTCGGCAACAGACGACTTTTCTTCTGAAAACAAATTAGGAGAAGGAGGATTTGGACCTGTTTATAAGGTGATATGAGACCAAGTATTGATTTTTGTGTTATTAAGAAGTTTCTTTATTAAAGGTCTAATAATCCTTTTGTTTTCATTTTAGGGAATCCTTCCTTCTGGTCAAGAAGTTGCCATAAAAAGACTTTCAAAAACATCAGGACAAGGAATTGTAGAATTCAAAAATGAACTCGTGCTTATATGTGAACTTCAGCACATGAATCTTGTACAACTACTTGGATATTGTATTTATGAAGAGGAAAGGATTCTAATTTATGAGTTCATGTCAAACAAAAGCTTGGACTGCTATTTATTTGGTGAGAATTATTTCTTAACTTAATTTTGCAATATGTTTCATGCTCTGTATAACTTAAGAAAGTCCTTTTGCTTTTTACCTTTATCTGTAGTATATATTTTCAGAATATTTATGTTTCCTTTCTTTGTGAAGATTATGACAAAGGCAAGGTTTTGGACTGGAAGAAGCGCTTCAATATAATAGGAGGAATCTCTCAAGGATTACTCTATCTTCATAAGTACTCAAGACTAAAAGTAATTCATAGAGACTTGAAAGCTAGTAACATACTTCTTGATGAGAATATGAATCCAAAAATTTCTGATTTTGGATTGGCAAGAATGTTTACACAGGAAGAATCCATGAAAAATACTAGTAGGATTATTGGAACCTAGTAAGCTTTCAAAACTATTTCTTTCCAACATAAGAATATGTAAATTAAGCTTGTTTTTGTCATATTATGAATAAATTTTTCTTGTAGTGGTTACATGTCCCCTGAATATGCCATGGAAGGAATTTTTTCTACAAAATCTGACGTTTACAGCTTTGGAGTGTTGCTGCTTGAAATTGTTAGTGGGAGAAGAAACACTAGCTTATATGATGTTGATCTCCCTCTTAATCTTCTAGGACATGTATGTGAAATTACGGTAAAAGAGTTCCTTTTTCTTAATATTATTCTTCTTTGTCTAATTTATCTAAAATTGATAGGCGTGGGAGTTATGGAAAGAAGGTGCACCTCTCCAATTAGTAGATCCATCGTTGAGTGAGTCATTTGATCTTGATGAAGTGAAAAGATGCATTCAAGTGGGTCTCTTATGCGTAGCACAATATGCAAATGATCGACCAACAATGTTTGATGTTGTATCAATGTTAACAAATGAAAGTTCAATAGTTACCTTGCCTCAAAAACCTGCTTTTTATTTGGAAAGAGGTTACTTTGATAAGAAAATGTCTTCTGAAGATTTAAATAATAACTCTATGGATGAAATTACTGATTCCTTCTGAGTTGTAGAACGAGATTTTGTTTATATGCATTTTTTTTTTGTAAAGATTACTCTCCCATAATTAGTTAGCTTTATTTATATACGGTTTAATTTCAATTTTAGTTCTATAGATGTTGAAATTATATAGTTACATTTACTAAAATTTAAATTATGCTAATTGAATTCAGGTCCTCCATCTATCAAAAATTTGTGCATAGATTGTAATTGTGTTATTTAAGGTCATGCATATAAAGCAATTTTGAAATTGAAATTTGATTATTCGATATTAAGCTGAGAGTGTATGTGTCAACAATCATAATGATTGAAGGATTTGGATGATACTGTACGAATCAAAAATCATACAATTATAATAAATTGAAAGATTTGCTTGGTAAATTTAAAATTTAAGAAAAATTATAAGGACGTTGGAATAAACTTAAATTTAGAAGTTATTAGACAGGGAGTGGTAATATTTAATGTATTAGGATGGCAAGTGTTATGTTATGTTTTTATATTTATTATCATTATAGTACTATGTTTTGTGGAGACAATATGGCTTAGAGATGAAAGGCCAAATGTTTGTCCTTTAAATTGTGATGTTCATGTGATATAAATACACATTGAAACAAATTCAAATTATTCTAAGTGAGTGTCTTCTCCTAACTAATTGGCATCATAGCTTATGAGCCTAAGTGTCGGAGTGGGGAGAGAGCAAAGTTTGCTTGAGTGTTTGAGGAAGGAATAATAAGATGGCCAAATTTACAAATAGTGTTTTTGTAACTCAGTTGAAAAAGAAGGTAAGCTATGATAACTAGAGTGTACAAATGAAGGCTTTTCTTGGATCCCAAGATGTGTGGGATGTAGCTGAGAATGGATACAAAAAGCCAACAGAAAATGAAGAATAAATGGTTGCCTAGGCTATTGCATTGAGAAAAATGCGAGTGGAGGACAAATTAACTTTGTACATATGGTACCGAGCTATGGACGAGTCTGGCTTTGAGAAGATAGTAAGCTCTACATCTTCAAGAAAAGCGTGAGAAATCTTAGACAAGACATACAAATGGGATGACCAAGTTAAGCAAGTCAGGCTTTAAACTCTCATACGCGAGTTTGAAACCTTGAGAATGGAGGAGAAAGAACGAGTAGCCGAGTACAGAAATCTGGTTGAAACTATGGCTCATCAACTTGACAAAAATAAAGACCCATTACTTATCAGCCTAGTTGTGGAGAAATTCTTGAGGTCATTGACAAAATACTTCAATAAAATAGTTTGTGCCATCAAAGAGTCCATGGATTTGTCAAAGCTCTTAATTGAAGAACATCTAGAGGCACATGAGCAGCGAATAAGGAAGAATTATGAGCCACTTGATCAGACATTTCAGGAAAAACTTGACTTGAAGGGAGGAGCTCGAAACACTTAAGGTTGAGGTTCTGGTGGAAGAGGTCAAGAAGTTCGATAATGAGGAGGTCGAGGCCGAGGTGATTATGAAGACGACAAAAGGCAAACCGGTCTACAAGAATGGCATGGACATGGACAAGGGAGAGGTCAATGAGGTAGAATAAACCAGTCCACTGCATTACCCTGGAGTAGTTTAAAATTTGTTGATCTTGGCCTGGGGACAACCCATTCTTTCAAGGAGAGGCTAGTGGCACACCAACAAAAGAAGAAGTGCATCCTAATGTAGAGGTTAGGGCAAGAAATGTAGGACTTGAAAGCTATTTTAAAATATGCAGCGTTTAACAGTCATATGTCAATCGGTGCATTTCATAAGACACTTGCTTGAATTAACCCTATTTTAAATAGAACTTTCTTTAAGCTTCAACGTTATCATGAGATAAAATATTTTGTTCATAAAACACCAGTTTGTATGACATTGTATGCTTAGGTGTTTAGATGTTGTTTATAAAACACTATTTGTTACCCATCTTGTCTATTAGATGATTAATTGAGAGAGACGTTGTTCATAACCTTTGTTCATCAGACAGGTCAATCAAGAAAATGTTATTATAAGCTTGATTTTTTCTATAAAGGGTGTTATAAAAGATTTTTCTTTTAGACACTATTCTTTATAATAGACTTTCATGATAGAACAATATTTCATTTAATGTTTTTGTTAAACTTCAAAACATAGGTTGCTTAGATGGCCTAGTCTCTAGACGATCTTTGATAACGGTTGAAAATACAATTATCTATGATGTAATTTTGATACTAAATGCACCCTTTTCTGCTTAGAAACTTGCTTGAAATCATGATTTTCTGTTAAGTTGTGTGAATAAGAGAGTTGAGGTTGAACTTAATGATTTTATGACTAAATTCCCTTGTTTTAGTAGGTTAATGAAGTGATTTGGAAGAGGAGTCAAAGTATGAAGGAGTCGGAATGCAGAAAAGTCAACCAGAGTGTAGAAAAGTCAACCAGAGTGCCAGTTTTCTTCCCGTGCTGCGCCCGAACGCCCCTTAGGGGGGCTTGAGCGCCAGAATTGCACCGCACACCGCCTGGGCGCCCCTTTTGGGCGCTTAAGCGCCAGAAAGTATCGTTCGACGCCCGAGAGCCCCATTTATGGTGCTTGAGCGCCAGCGACATGGGCCAAGCCTTGTTTCTGTTCTATTTTCGCTCTATTTAAAGGACCCAAACGTCCTAGGTTTTGTATCTGTTGAGATTGTTGATAGGAAGAGCACTGATTTAGCTGAACCTACAATCTCAGAGCTTCTGGTTTTTTATGATGACAACATAATTAATAACACATGTGATGTTTATGTGTTACATGTTCTATTGCTTACATGCTACATGTTTTAATCAATGTATAAATCTGTTTAAAGCATAGAGAACATGATTGTGTTGATAAATTGCATTTCACTGTGCTATATAATTGATTTTATTGGTGAATGCATGTCTGATGTTTTATAGAAAGAAAACCACAAGCACTTATGCTGAACTTTTTATTGTGTGGCAAAACAATAGTTTTAAGTCGACTTCATTATGGAGTGAGTCGATTAGAACTCGTGGCTTTGCACAAACTTGTTCAAAGTGTGTTGTGAGGATTTTCAAAGAAGAAGTTTTTCAAAACTCTGTTTAATTGTGTTACATAGTCTATTATATGCAACTTGCATTCGACTAAGTGTGTTACTATTTTGAAATTCTGTTAATGCTTGTGTTAAATGTTACAACGACTATATTTTTATATATGTTGACAAAGCATTTATTATGGTTTGATTGCATTAATTGCACATTCAATTAACTGCATTAATTGTTGCTAACTGCTTTGACTGAATTGTTACATTCGACTGCATTAGTAGCTAAGTCGATTAAAATGCGTCTAAATTGTGAAAATCTATAAATTGACGTGAACTTGATATCTGTAAGAACTTTTGTGATTCTCACAGTTTTGTGATATTTTGTAGAAAGTGCATTCTTACAGAGAAAGGGAAAAAGCTCCAAGAAACAAGAAGTTACCGTGGTGTTCATCTACTTGTGGATTCTTGAAGAGCAAGTTAACTCCATTTACAAAAGGCTAATCATATCTACACATTTGGGTGTTATTGAAAGATCAGAGGCTACAATCTTGCAAAGATTGGTTTGTGGTTTCCCTGTTCTGATCATAGGAAGAAGAGCATGCTGCGTTCTTGACTTTGAGGGTGGTGATAACGGTTGAAATACGGTTATTTTTATACTTAATTTTGATATTAAAAACACCCTTTATGATTTAGAAACTAGCTTGAACTCATGTTTTTGCTTTAGTTTTGTGAATAAGAGAGTTGAAGTTATACTTGATGATTTTATCACTAAATTCCCTTGATTTTGTAGGCTATTGGAATGATTCGTAAGAAGAGTTAAAGTACCAAATAGTAGGAATGTAGAAAAAGCAACTAGAATGTAGAAAAGTCAACCAGAGTGCAGAAAAGTCAACCAGAATGAAAAGTCAACCAGAGTGCAGAAAAAGGGCGTTGAGCGCAGAAAAAGGGCGTTGAGCGCCAATTTCTTCTGTCTCATGCCTGAGCACCACCGCTGAGCGTCAGTTTAGTGCCACAGCTACCGCTGGGCACCCTTTTGGGGCGTTGAGCGCCAGTTTCGTGGGCTTGGACCTATTTTCTGTTATTTTTCTAGTCTATTTAAGGAGTTGGATGTCCTAAGGAATGTATCTCTTGAAACACACATTTTGCTCCTCTGGAGGCAGGTTTGGGGATGCGGGAGCCTCCTCTTTAGTTTCTAGGGTTTTTCTATCTCTTTCATTCTTTCATTCTTTCATTCTTTCATTCCATTGTTCATATAGTTTCTCCATGATAATGGGGAACTAAACCTTATTTGTTGTTGGGAAAGATGTAACCTCTTAAACTCTCATGTATTGAATTGATTTATATTATAAATGCTTTACTTCATTAATTGTTAGTGTTTTTCCTCTACGCTCTATGCATGCTTTCTTTAATTCATTCAATTGCATGATTATTGATTTTGTAGATATGGACACATGTGGGAAAATCTAGAACCGGGGAAATTGTCCCAAAAGCAATATTACCTAGACATAGGGATAGGAGGGTTGGTTGCCTTTAACCTTCTGTGCGAATGTAATGCATAATTAATTGCCGGGGATACAAGACATTGTGATCTAGTAATTAAGAGTAGGCTTTCTTCACCGAGACATTGGGTTTAAGGTAAATTAGAAAGTGGTATTAACATTAATGAAGAAGATGAATTCTTATATGCATGAGAGTGATTAGGTGAAATCTAAACCCCAACAACATATTCATCTCATATTTTCAATATCATCCATTCACCCTTATGTTTAGCCTCAATTGATCAAATTTGCATTCATGTTTATTTTTATTGCATTTGCATTCAAAAACCTCAAAAATTGTTCTTAAGTCTTAATTGCTTAAGCGATTACATAACTGTTTAGTGCCGTGAGTTTTTTTTGGAAATGATACTTGGTCTTACCATTTATTATTACTTGATACGATTCGGTACACTTGCTGGAGTGTTAACAAGTTTTTGACGTTGTTGCCGGGAACTCGTGTTTTAAACTATTTTATTTGTGTGATTCTTAACCGATTATACTTTTTATCTTTTTATCTTTTTATCTTTTTATCTTTTCATCTTTTTATCTTTTTATCTTTTCATCTTTTTATCTTTTTATCTTTTTATCTTTTTATCTTTTCATTTCTTTTCATCTTTTTAGCTTTTCATCTTTTCATCTTTTCATCTTTTCATCGTTTCATCTTTTCATCTTTTCATCTTTCTATCTTTTTATCTTTTCATCTTTTTATCTTTTTATTTTTATTTTTTTATCTTTTTATTTTTTTTCCTTTTTATATTTTTATCTTTTTCTTTTTATCTTTTTGTGCTAATTGGGTGCTCTAGTGCAGTGTTCTTTAGTGTCTACAGGATAAAATCCGAAAATTTGTACTAGGAGCACAAGATCAACAAGAGAAGAAGGTTGAAGAAGGTCGCAGGGCGCGTGATAGGCTGTTGTTGAAGCTATCAAATTAATACTACTTTTCAAGGAAACTTCAGTATTGCCAAGTAGTATTCAAGAAAGTAGATATGGTTAAAGTAACCCTAAGTCGTCTCCCAACGAATACGGAATTGCCTTTTAATATTTGAATCTTATGAATGCAATGCAATGTTCAAGAATAAAAATGATGTTTGGAGAAGGTTTAAAGAACAAGTAAGAAACTTAAAAACGATTATAATGAAATAGGCTAATTCCATTGCTTTTCCAAGATCGATTCATCATCGGTTATTCATAGATAATTGTTCAATTGATTATTATTTAAGTTTCAAATTAATTAAAGTACATTCTTAATTAAGTTGAGGGCGATCATGCGTTTAACCAAAGTAAATTCTCAATCAAATGCAAAACCTTTCTAGATTATTCACAATGAATTCAACCAAAGTACATTCTCAATCAAATCCTATTGTGTTTAATCATGTCTATTATTAAATCGCCTAACCAAATTAAAAACTAATCAATCAAAGTAAATTCTCAATTGATTATAGTTGAAATTATTACTACCAATCAAAGTACATTCTCAATTGATAGTAAAAACCAATTAATCATATGAAAGTTCCTAAATTAAATCAAATTAGATTCTCAATTAAACCTAGAAACCCTAGAACTCATATAATCAATATGCATGTAGATTCAAACACATTATGATGCAAGAATCTTTGCTTTTAATTTGATAAAGAGATGAAAGACATAGAGAGAGAACAACTTAAAGCAATAATCAAAATAAACAATTGCATTAATTAAACGTAACCTCAGAATCCATAATGGAATTACAACAGAATAGCCCTACATGCTTAGCTCTCCATGAATGGAGTTGAATACAAGATGAAAGAAGAGTGAGAGGAGTATGAGAGAATGAATGAATTAAGTGAAGTCCCATTTTTCTGCCTCCCTTGGGTCTCTTTATATGGGCTTGATTGGGCTTGGACTCTGAATAATTTGTTGATAAGATATTTTCTGTTGATATATTATATCTTTCAAATATTCATTAGATTAAATCAGTTTTAAAGAATATTTGATTGATATTAACTCAATTATCTTATATCCTATATCTTCCAAATAACTAAAAGATTTAGATAATGATAAAATTATTTGGAAGATATTTTCTGCTGATATTCCCAAATTAAATTCAACAACTGAATTTTATCTTTTAGATTTTCAGAATTTCCAAAATTGCACAAATACCCTGAAATTTCCTCTATTTGCACTTTAGCCCCTTCAGAATTCTCCAAAATTACACCAAAACCCCTGTTTGACCAACTTTTACCAGCTTTGATTGAGGAAGGGCGCGACCAATGAGAGCTTGCCACGTGGCAACCCTCTTTCTCACCCAATTAGGATTTCAAATAAAATCTTATTTTGGCCTTAATTTGCAATTTGGACCAATAAAGTTTCAATTTCAGCTGCACAAATAAATATTAGAACATCCAAGAATAATTTATGCAACTAAAAGTCAATTTTTAAGTCTCTTTTTATTCCCAAACCCAAAAATTCCAATCATGACAAATCCTCTTTAAATCAATCATTCAAGTTCATGAATTTCATCAAAAATTTAATTTTAAAGCATAAATGTGGGCATAAATATGCACTCATCAGCGCGCCTGGGCGCCCCACTAAGGGCGCTCAGCGCCAGACTTCAAGTGCAATTAGAAACATGCTCACCAAGACTCTGTGCATGAAGTGATTAAAGATATCAAAGAGAATGGAGTTATTGAGATTGAGACTCCTTATTCAAGGAGGGTAAAGAAGGTGAACAAGAAAACGTTGCAGATAAGTTGTTGTGATGAAAGCAAAAGGAACACCAACATAATAGATGCAGATCGTGCTTAATGGTGTTAGGCTCGTGACGTTAAACAAGCGCTTATTGGGAAGCAACCCAATTTATGATTTTTCTTTTTAAATTGATTATTTGTGTGGTTTTGATTTGATTTTGCTTTGCAGGAATGACAACATCTACTGATGGGTGCTGGACAACATCTACTAAGGGATGCTAGGAGGACTCAGATTACAACATCTACTGAAGGATGCTGCTATGAGGGTGATGAATGATAGCGTCTATTGATGAGGCTATGTGATTAAGCATCTACTGATGGATGCTACTAAAGGCGTCTACTGATGGATGCCGATGAAGATGAGAAAGATTAGTATCTATTGATGGATGCTGATGAGAAGCATTCACATCTACTGATGGATGCTGGAAGATTCAGATGAGGGGTCAAGCTAATGATGTTAAAAGAGCTCTTACTAGGAGGCACCCGAGTGATTTAAAAACATTAATTTCTTTGAGTTATTGTTTATTTTGGTGATGTAATTTAAAACTTTGGAACATTGTTTTATTTTGTTATGAGATTGCTATGGCATAGCATCCACTGATGTACTCAGTTTGAGACTTATATCTGATGTGATGGTTTGATATTGATTTGCATGTGATGAGTAGTGCTTGATGATGCTTTGATATTGATTAATGTTGTGATGTTGCACAAGATGCTGAATACAGGTGGATGTTAACAATCTGTGTGAACAAATGCATGATGTTATGATTGTGATTATGATGCTAAGCAGGATGTGTATGTGGTGTATGTGGAACATTGAATTAGCTTGTGTGAGGTTTTGAACTCCAGAGTATTTGTTGTGAATGATTGTTATTCTTTTGAAAGCATGAATGATATTGCCTAGGTTTCTATGGTTGAACTACTTGCTTGCTTGTGTCATATGATCAAGGCCATTTTTGATTATCCCTTTTTCTTAGCCAATGCATGATTTTAGCCCAAATGAAAGAGAACACGAAGTGTTCTACCCTTTTTGAACCTCAAGCCCTAAACAAATCCTTTATGAAAATCTTTACCTTGAGTTAAGTTGAGAATCATGATGTGGTATTGATAAAGGTTCAAGTTTGGGGTTGATTGGGAGAATTGAAAAAGATAGTAATGAAAAGCATTGAGCGAAGTATTGAGCAAGTATGAAAAAGAGAAAAGAAAATATAATGTAAAGAAAGAAAAGCTCAATGCAAAAAGGGGAAAGTTGGGAATGAGGGAGATTGGTTTGTGTAAAGAGAGATTGTATTTGAATGATAAACTTATGAATGACTCTCTTAAGTCAAGGATTTCGTGATCTTAAAAAACCAATTTTTCTTCTTAGCCTAGGCACGTTACAAGCCATGGAAAATTCCTTGTGATGATACTTGTTTGTGAATATGTTTGATTGTGGTAAATGAAAGGAAATTTTGTTCTATGTGACATTGGGATAAGTAGAGTGAAGAGGTGACCTCTATATACACCTGTGTGATTGAGTGAAACACTTTGTCTGGTGAGGAAGAGTTCCATGAATACATGATTACATCTATGCTTAGTTAATTGATCATTCATGAGAATAACATCTGTTGGATATTATATGATTATGTGAACACCATGATGAGTGATTTTAAACAAGGCATGTGTACATCTTGACTGAATTCTATTTGATGAGCTGATTTGAGTAATTACTTGTCTTGGAAGAAAGAGTTTTTGAATGGGTTGAACCATTGTATTGATTGGTGGAAGACTGAGTTATATCTTATTTGCTTGAGGACAAGCAAAGTTCTAAGTTTGGGGTTGTGATAACAAATGAAATACCGTTATTTTTATACTTAATTTTGATATTAAAAACACCCTTTATGATTTAGAAACTAGCTTGAACTCATGTTTTAGCTTTAGTTTTGTGAATAAGAGAGTTGAGGTTATACTTGATGATTTTATCACTAAATTCCCTTGATTTTGTAGGCTATTGGAATGATTCGAAAGAAGAGTTAAAGTACCAAATAGTAGGAATGCAGAAAAAACAACCAGAATGTAGAAAAGTCAACCCGAGTGCAGAAAAGTCAACCAGAATGAAAAGTCAACCAGAGTGCAGAAAAAGGGCTCTAAGCGCAGAAAAAGGGCGTTGAGCGCCAATTTCTTCTGTCTCACGCCTGAGCGCCACCACTGAGCGTTAGTTTAGTGCCGTAGCTACCGCTGGGCGCCCTTTTGGGGCGCTGAGCATTAGTTTCGTGGGCTTGGACCTGTTTTCTGTTATTTTTCTGGTCTATTTAAGGAGTTGGACATCCTAGGGAATGTATCTCTTGATGGCATAAGCACAAAAACACATATTTTGCTCCTTTGGAGGTAGATTTGGGGATGCGGGAGTCTCCTCTTCAGTTTCTAGGGTTTTTCTTTTTCTTTCATTGTTTCATTCCATTGTTCATATAGTTTCTCCATGATAATAGGGAACTAAACCTTATTTGTTGTTGGGAAAGATGTAACCTCTTAAACTCATGTATTGAATTGATTTATATTATACATGCTTTACTTCATTAATTGTTAGGGTTTTTCCTCTACGCTCTATGCATACTTTGTTTAATTCACTCAATTGCATGATTATTGATTTTGTCGATATGGACACATATGGGAAAATCTAGAACTGGGGAAATTGTCCCAAAAGCAATATTACCTAGACATAGGGATAGGAGGGTTGGTTGCCTTTAACCTTATGTGCAAATGTAATGCATAATTAATTGCTGGGGATACAAGACATTGTGATTTAGTAATTAAGAGTAGGCTTTCTTCACCGAGACATCGGGTTTAAGATAAATTAGAAAGTGGCATTAACATTAATGAAGAAGATGAATTCTTATATGCATGAGAGTGATTAGGTGAAATCTAAACCCCAACAACATATTCATCTCATATTTTCAATATGATCTGTTCACCCTTGTGTTTAGCCTCAATTGATGAAATTTGCATTCATGTTTATTTTTATTGCATTTGCATTCAAAAACCCCAAAAATTGTTCTTAAGTCTTAATTGGTTAAGTGATTACATAACTGTTTAGTGCCATGAGTGTCTTGGTAAACGATACTTGGTCTTACGATTTATTATTACTTGATACGATTCGGTACATTTGCCGGAGTGTTAACAGGTGGCTCAAAGGGTTGGACTGCAGGAGAGGGGATTCTTGTTGCTAGTTTGTTTTGTATATGCCTATATTTTGATTAGAGGGTTAGAGAGGTGTTTTATATTTTTGATGTGAGGTCACTATAAAAACCTTGCTGTAAAAACCTTGATCATTATAGTGCATTGGCTTCTTGTGGTTGTAAGGACACTGGATGTAGGCTTGGCCGAACCAGTATAGAAACCCAGTGTTTGATCTTTCTATTCCTGCACTTTTTATTCAGTCGACAGCATACTGCATTAAATCGATTATATTTCCGCTGCATAAACAAATCTTTTTTCTTGCGTTTCAAGAAAGCTTTTAAAGGCATAAACTTTGCGAAAAAGATTTAAAGAAAACTTTGTTTTTATATTTCACCAATTCACCCCCTCTTGGTGTGAGAAATTAAGCCAGAGCTGGTTTTCATAAGATATTTGAAAAACAAGTCGGTTATCTTTTTCCTTAAATCGACTGATCCTAAGAAATGGCTTTAAATTTTCAAACTTTTGGTGAAGGTGCATCCACAAATAGACCACCACTATTTGCTGGTGAAAATTATGCTCTCTGGAAAATAAGGATGCAAATGTTTCTTGAATCCGTGGATAAAGGAGTTTAGGATGCCACTCTAAACGGTCCATTTGAGCCAACTCATATTGTTAATGGAAAAACTGTTTTGGAAAACTTTTCTGAGTGGACTCAAGATGAGAACCGAAGAGCTCAATATGATGTTAAGGCTAGAAATGTTATTGCTTCTGCACTAACCATGGATGAATTTTTCAGGATATCACAATGCAAGACTGCCAAAGAAATGTGGGAGGTACTTGAAGTGACACATGAAGGAACAAATGAAGTGAAAAGGGCCAGAAAGAACTCTCTTATTCAAGAATATGAGTTATTCAGAATGAAGGCTGGTGAGACGATCTATGAGGTACAGAAACGATTCACACACATAGTCAATCACCTCATGGCTCTCGGGAAAGCGTTTGATAAAGAAGAGATCAACATAAAGATCTTGAAAAGCCTTAACAGAAGCTTACAACCTAAAGTCACTACTATATCTAAATCAGGAGACCTTACAAGCATGAATATGGCAACCTTGTTTGGCAAACTGAGAGAACACGAATTAGAGCTTGGAAGGCTAAAGGAGGAAGAAGAAATTGAAGAAAATAAATCTATTCATTTAAAAGCCACAAGCAAGAAAGCTACAAAAATTCATGAGTGTGATTCAGATGCTGATATATCAGAAAAAGAAATGATGAATATGATGGTAAGAGAATTTGGTAGATTCATGAAAAATAAAAATTCTACAACTAACAATGCAGGTTTCCCTAGAGGAGGAAAGAAGAATTCAAGAAACAATGTTGTTCAATGTTATGAATGTGGTAAGGATGGTCATATCAAGCCTGACTGTCCAGACTTGAAGAACAAGTAGAAAGAATCCTCAGGATAAGAACAGGAAACAAAGGAAAGCCTATATTGCATGGGAAGACAATGATGAAGATTCTTCCAGTGATGAAGATTGTGATCGCGAAGAAGAGTCAAATCTATGCTTCATGGCTGGCTCGGCACAATTTGATGATGACAGTGATGATGACTTTGAAAATGAACCATAGAAGTCAAGTATCATATGTGTTGAAAATATATTGGCTTAATTTCTCACACCAAGAGGCGGGTGAATTGGTGAAATATAAAGACAAAGTTTTCTTTATATCTTTTTCGCAAAGTCGATGCCTCTAAAAGCTTTCTTGAAACGCAAGGAAAAAGATTTGTTTATGCAGCGAAAATATAATCGATTTAATGCAGTATGCAGTCGACTGAATAAAATGTGCAGGGATAGAAAGATCAAACACTGCTTTGAAGAAATCTTCAGAAAATTATGGATTAAAATTCCTGTGACTGAAGCATTGCAACAGATTATTGAATATGCTAAGTTTTTGAAGAAACTCCTCAAAAGAAAGAAATATCTAGAGGAGGAAACAATTGAGGTACAGGGAGAGTGCAGTGTGATCTTGTAGAAGGCACTTCCTCCTAAGGTTAAAGATCCAGGAAGTTTTACCATTCCTTGCACTATTAGGAGCCACAAAATAGGGAAAGCCCTAATTGATTTAGGGTCCATTATCAATTTGATGCCCGTACCTGTTCTTGAAAAGATTGGTGCTCTTGAAGTCAAGCCTGCAAGGATGACTCTATTTATGGCGGATGGATCCACCAAAAAGCCCTATGGTGTGGTGGAAGATGTGATGGTTCAAACTGACAATCTCAGATTCGTGGTAGACTTTGTAGTAATGGAGATGGAGGAAGATTCGGAGATCCCTATTATTCGGTGATCATCAATGTTGATGATGGAACTATAACACTTAAAGACCAAGAAGAGGAGGTGCTTTTCAATGTCTTCAATGTTGAGCAGCAAATCCAGGTGAAGAAGACTAGTCTCAAAGTTGCATGTGAAGATGCACCAGAGATTAACACTAAAGTTGCCAAGCTAGGCAAAAAAGGTAAAAAGTGTTTTCTGTCACAGGTAAAGGAAGAAGAAAAAGACAACAAAGGAGAAAGTGTTCATCAAGACTCCCTGGAGAAACATGAAGAACTTAGACCAGGCATCCCTGTGAGATTCAACAAAAAGCTGTGGGTTGTGAAAGAACTCAGAACTGATGGACTGATAGAAATTGAATTGTTACCAATGAGGAGCATTGGTATCTTGAAGATAAGTATTTTGATGATGTTACAAAGTGAAGAATAAGAAGACTTCTGTTGTATGAGAGTTTAAAAGCATTTCTGCACAAGAGAAGACATTAAGCATCGAACGGTAGACTTCATGACCAAGACCAAGTAGAGGAAGGCATGACCGTGACCAAACGGTCGTATCAAGTTGAAGGCTTGGCAGTGTATAGCAGTTCAAGACCGAGCCAAGTTGAACATTGACCAAACTCAGTTGAATACCGAAAGGTCACTAACAGACTGAACATGTGATGACAGTGGTCAAACAAGGCATGACCGAACGGTTTAAGACTTGACTGAGACCAAGTAGTTTGAACCGAGCAGTAGCGAGGCTTGACCAAGACCAAGTAGTTCGGACTGAGCGATAGCGAGGAATGACTGAGACCGAGCAGCTAGCACCGAATGTTGGAAAGATATAAGTAACCAAGACCGAACGGTAGGAGGTTGTGACAAATCAAACCGAGCGGCAGAAGATGAAGAACTCGAGCCGATCGGTTGAAGAGTTAAAAATCCAAACTGTTCCAAGTCTCGCATATAAGTGATTATCAATTACAATAATTGATTATCACTGGCAGTTGTAATGCGTCTTTTCAGTTTCGGACCAGTAGGCGTTATATACCTTCGCCAAACACTTTAGAAAATAACTCTGAGCTTTTTAAGAATACAGTGTAACTGAGGAAGTTCTAAAAAGCTGGTTCATTGCATTGCCTACTCTTGTGAATAGGAGAAGCTCGCGCTTTGTGGGTCAAAGCTCGGAGCGATTCTCTTCGAGTTGGCAACGTTGTTGTTCTTCCAGTTCATTGGTCGAAGGAAGATTCTGACTGCACTGTTCCGGTTCGTTGGTCGAAGGAAAGTGTGGTTGCTTGCTTCCGGTTCGTTGGTCGAAGGAAGCACCCTTCCAGTTCGCTCGTTGATGGAAGGTTTTATCTTACTGTTTCATTCACTCTATTATAAATCTGTGAAACTGATTCTAGTGAAAACGTTAATCACTTTTTATACTGATTAACAACTGGACGTAGAATCTTTTGATTCGAACCAAGATAAAAATTATGTGTTGAATTATTTTACTCCCTACACTCTTTACATTTTCCGCACATCAACTGTTCGATAAATTTTCTCTAAGAAAACTAATTTTATAAAAACGGACAATCTTAACTTAAGTTGTGACCGAACACGCTTTCCGCTTAATTTTATTCCGCTATGCGATTCTACGATACCGGTTGTTCTGATACCGACAATTGGTATCAGAGCTTGCTATGATATTCTTTCAAACTTTTGTCGAAAATGGCCGGTCATCAAACTCAAGTGTATGCCGAAGGTACTTCCATCAACAGACCACCACTTTTTACTGGTGATAATTATGCATTCTGGAAAGTCATAATGGATATATTTATGGGGTCTGTTGATAGAGGCATCTGGGAAGCTGTACAAAATGGTCCTTATATTCCAAAAAGTACTGTTGATGATGTAGAAGTAGAAAAACCATACTTTAACTGGACTGCTGAGGAAAATAGAAGAGCCCAATTTGATATTAAGGCTTGTAATATTATTTCATTTGCTGTTGTACTTGATGAATTCTATAGAATTTCAGTTTGTAAGACAACACAGGAAATGTGGGAGGTCCTCAAAGTCACACATGAAGGTACAGATGACGTGAAACGCGCAAGAAAGAACACGCTCATCCAGGAGTATGAGATGTTCAGAATGCAGCCTGGAGAAACCATTTCAGATGTTCAAAAACGCTTCACTCACATTGTGAACCACTTGACAGGATTCGATAAGACTTTTGACATTGATGAATTGAACGTAAAAATATTGAAATCGTTGGACAGGTCTTGGCAACAAAAGGTGACTGCCAGGAGTCTCAAAACCTCACTCAGATGTCAATGGCGATTCTCTTTGGAAAGCTTCGTGAGCACGAGCTTGAGTTGAAAAGATTAACTGCAGAAGAGGATCAAGGCAAAAGAAAGACGCTTGCCTTCAAATCTGAAATCTCTAAGGGAAAAAGTTCAAGAAAAATTGAAGATGATGATTCCGATGATGAAGAAAACATGAGCCTCATGATAAAGAAGTTTGCAAAGTTCATGAGAGCAAAAGGAAAAGATAAGTACCGTGAAGACAGAAAAGAAAATCAAGGTTATCCATCAAGCATCAAGTGCTATGGATGCGGAGAAAGAGGACACGTGAAGACTGATTGTCCTAAGAACAAGAAAAGTGAAGAAAAGAAAGAAAGAAGATTTCCGAAGAAAAAGAAAGCTTACATAGCTTGGGAAGAAAATGCTTCTAGCTCTTCAAGCTCAAGTGACTCAGATGAAGAAGCAAATCTCTACTTAATGGCGGACTCAGAAGACACTGGAAGTCAAGTAAGTGATTCTAGCTTTGAATGAAATGAGTTAGATTTACAAAAAGCGTTCTTTGAATTAATGAATGAATCTGAAAAACTTGATGCTGCACATAAAAAGCTAAAGAAAGAGCATAATGAATTGAAACTGAAGTATGAAAAAGTGCTAGATGAAGAAGTTGTTTTAAGAAACAGAGTTAGTAATCTAGAAACAAAATTATCTGAATGTAATGCAATTGTACCACCTATTGAATGTCTATCTTGTAAGAGTCATATGTTTGATATTGAAATTCTTGAGAACTTACTTGCAAAGGCAACCAAGCCTAATTCATATGCTAACTTTAATAAAAGCAATGTTAGAAATAGAAACATGCATCAAAACAAGAAGTCTAAAGTTAAGAGAACTCATAGAGTTTGGGTTGAAAAAGAGACTTTTGTGAGAAATAAGGTGCATGAGGTTTGTTGTTTTTACTGCATGAAACCTGGACATACATCAAACAAAGGCAACATTAAACTTTTTGGTGTTCCAATGGCAAATATGCATGGGTTAAAGTTGTGAAATAATGTATGCTTGCATGAACTAACCCCAAGGACCCATAATGAGATTAGGGACCTAAATTCGTGCTCAATTTTTTTTGTAGGAACCTACTAAGTCAAAGAAGTCATTGTGGTATCTTGATAGTGGTTGTTCAAGACGCATGACCGGTGACAAGAAAAGGTTCATCTCATTTGAGAAAAAGAAGCAAGGATTTGTAACATATGGGGTTAACAACAAAGGTAGAATCATTGGAACCGGAGACATTGGAGGAGGAAACACCTTGACAATAAAAGACGTTCTATATGTTGAAGGTCTCAAACACAATCTCCTAAGCATAAGCCAATTATGTGACAAAGGTCTCAAGGTAACTTTTGAAAGCGATAAATGCACTGTATACTTTAAGAATTCGTCTGATATTTCTTTGCAAGGTGTTAGGCATAATAACATTTATTTGATTGATATTGAAAGTGCATCTAGTCATAGTATAACATGTTTAGTTGCTAAAGAGGAAAATCCTTGGTTATGGCATAAAAGAGCTGCACACATACATATGCAACATTTGAACAAATTGATCTCAAAAGATCTCGTTATTGGTTTGGCTAAATTGAAGTTTGAAAAAGATAAATTATGTCCTGCTTATCAAAAGGGAAAACAAACCAAATCATCTTTTTCATCCAAAAGCATGATTTCTACATCTAATCCTTTAGAACTTTTGCATATGACTTGTTTGGTCCATCTAGAATTAAAAGTTTTGGTGGAAACTACTTTGCTCTTGTGATTGTTGATGATTACACTAGGTTTACTTGGACATTCTTTTTAACCTTGAAAAGTGAAGCTTTTAAAGCATTCAAATCATTTGCAAAACGTGTTCAAAATGAAAAAGATTTGAAAATCAAGACTTTGAGAAGTGATCACGGAGGTGAATTTGAAAATGAATCATTTGAAAAATTTTGTGAAGAACATGGAATAGCTCATAATTTCTCTGCTCCTAGAACTCCCCAACAAAATGGTGTTGTTGAAAGAAAAATAGATCATTAGAAGAGTTAGCTAGGACTCTTTTGAACGAATCTAATGTGCCAAAATATTTCTGGGCTGATGCAGTTAGTACTGCTTGTTATGTGCTAAATAGGATGCTTATTAGGCCGATTCTTAAATTAACCCCCTATGAATTGTTAAATGGTAGAAAACCAAATGTGTCTCACTTAAAAATCTTTGGATACAAATGCTTTGTTTTGAGTAATGGTAAGGATAATCTAGGTAAATTTGATGCTAAATCTGATGAAGCAATCTTCTTAGGTTACTCTTTAACTTGCAAAGCATATAGAGTTTTCAATAGAAGAACCTTAATAATTGAAGAATCAATACATGTAGTCTTTGATGAAATTGTGGACCTTGAGGTGAACCTTCTTGAGTCAAATAAACCAATTGTAGGTGATGAGGATTATTTGAGGGAAGCTCTTGAAGAGATGTACCTAAATGAAAACTATTCACCGGAGACTCAAGTTGAATACCAAGAAGTTGATCCCAAGAGTTATAAACAACCAAGAGGACTCTCGTTGGACAATATCATTAGAGACATATCAAAAGGGGTAACTACTAGACGCAATCTTAATAATTTATGCTTAACTGTAGCTTTTGTGTCTCAAATAGAACCCAAGAATATAAAGGAAGCTCTTCAAGATGAGAAGTGGTGCATAGCAATGCAAGAAGAGCTAAATTAATTTGAAAGGAATGATGTTTGGGAACTCATTCCTAAACAAGATGATTATAGTGCCCAAAATTTATGCATGAGTATAGTGCCCATAGATAATTAGACAATCTAATATTATAATGTTTTAGATGATGTGTCTTAGACGTTATGCATGCAATATGAGGTTCCTTTTAGACTAGAAAAAGGCCTTTTAAAAAGACTGCTTAAGTCAAGACTACTTAAGTCAAGATTCTTTGAATCGTGTCATATTGATATGTGGAATATTGTGGCAAATGGAAACTTCATACCGCTTAAGTCAAGACATTATATCATCATTGGATGATGTTGAATCAGTTTTCAAAATCTCATTTTCCTTTGACACATTTTTATATTGTTTTCTTATTTTTTCATATGTGTTTGCCAACTTAGAAGAATTAAACATCAATTCATCATATGCTTCAATAACAGAGCAAAGATCATTAAAGTTTACCTCATCGTAGAGACGTGTGACATATCATACGTTGGATAAGCTATTAAGCATAAATTGACCTTTTTGTCTTCTTCATATGTAGTAGTTAAGGTGTTTGTTAACGGTTGAAAATACCGTTATTTGGGATGTAAGTTTAATACTAAATACACCTTTTTTCACTTAGAAACTTGCTTGGACTTATGTTTTTTCATTAAGTTGTGTGAATAAGAGAGTTGAGGTTGAATTTGATGATTTTATGACTAATTTCCCTTGTTTTGATAGGTAATGAGAGAATGCGGAAACCAGAGATGAAGTGCTAAGGAGTTAGAGCTTAGAAAGGCCTGGAAAAGCACCAAAAGGAGGGACCGCACGAAGCTTGGGCGCCCTATCTAGAGGCTTGAGCCTCGGGAAAACGACGTCCACCACCCGGGCGCCCTCTTAGGCCGCCTGAGCGGCGGACCCGGAAGCCTGGGCGTTTAATTGAAGGCTCAAGCCTTATGATACGCTGTCGTTGAAGCTATTAAATTAATACTACTTTTCAAGGCAACTTCAGTATTGCCAAGTAGTATCCAAGAAAGTAGATAGGGCTAAAGTAACCTTGAGTCGTCTCCCTACGAACACGGAATTGCTTTCGAATATCTGACTCTTATGAATGTTATGCAATGCTTATGAATAAAAGTAATGGTTGAAGAATGTTTAAAGAATAAATAAGAAACTTAAAAACAATTATGATTAAATAGGCTAATTCCACTGCTTTTCCAAGATAGATTCATCATCGGTTATTCACAAATAATTGTTCAATTGATTATTATTTAAGTTTCAAATTAATTAAAGTACATTCTTATTTAATTTGAGGGCTATCATGCATTTAACCAAAGTAAATTCTCAATCAAATGCAAAACCTTTCTAGATTATTCACAATGAATTCAACCAAAGTACATTCTCAATCAAATCCTATTGTGTTTAATCATGTCTATCCTTAAATCGCCTAACCAAATTAAAAACTAATCACTCAAAGTAAATTCTCAATTGATTATAGTTGAAATTATTACTACCAATCAAAGTACATTCTCAATTGATAGTAAAAACCAATTAATCATATGAAAGTTCCTAAATTAAATCAAAGTAGATTCTCAATTAAACCTGGAAACCCTAGAACTCATATAATCAATATGCATGTAGATTCAAATACATTATGATGCAAAAATCTTTGCTTTTAATTTGATAGAGAGATGAAAGACATAGAGAGAGAACAACTTAAATCAATAATCAAAATAAACAATTGCATTAACTCAATCTAACCTCAGAATCCATAATGGAATTACAGCAGAATAGCCCTAGATGCTTAGCTCCCCATGAATGGAGTTGAATACAAGATGAAATAAGAGAGAGAAGTATCAAAGAATGAATCCAGTGAAGTTAAGTCCCCTAGGTTTCTTTATATAGGCTTGATTGGGCTTGGACTCTGAATATTCAGTTGATAGAATCTTTTATCTTATATCTTTCGAATAACTAAAAGATTTAAATAATTATAACATTATTTGGAAGATATTTTCTATTGATATTCCCAAATTAAATTAATTCAACAACTGAATTTTATTTTTTTATCTTTTCTGACTTTCCAAAATTGCACAAATACCCTGAAATTTCCTCTATCTGCACTTTAGCCCCTTCTGAATTTCTGAAATTTCAAGAAAGCCCCTCAGTTGACCACCCTTCACCAGATTCAAACAACATTTACCACTTTTGACCAGAGAAACGTGCCCAATGAGGGATTGACACGTGTCAACCCCTTTCCCACCCAAAATTAGGGTTTTAGATTGGGGAAAGCTTCTGTGCCGCCGCGAGAACGCGTTGTTCTCTACGCTTGCGCCTTCGCGGTGGTGATGATGCTTCTGTCTCTGGGTTTTCTGAATGCAAGTGCGTGTTGATGATGGGGAGCGGCGGTTTCGCGGTTTCAGATCCGGTGATGGTGGCTATGGAGGTTGCTGGGTCGAAGCAGCGGCGACATTGCTGGCGCGAGATGGAGTTTGACGGCGACAAGAAGGTCGCACCTTGGTGGTGGCGCGATGGAGAGGCTGCTCGCGGTGCTCCGGCGATGGGAAGGATGATGCGATTATGGATTCCAATGGAGGTTTGGGTTCTCTGCTGTTTGGGCTTTTTTAGGTGGATGAAGACGTAGGAGAAGCATGATGTTGTCGCGATGAAGGAGGAAGGAAGAAGGCTTCGTGATTTGACGAAGGCGGAGAACTCGCGTCTGGTCTCGCGATGGCGGCGGCATGGTCCGGTGAAGGCGGTGTAGCGTGGTTATGGATGGTGTGGCAGCGGGAACTTGCGAGAAAGAGGAAGTTGGCCGGCGTTGAGGACGGTTACGGCGGCACATGGTGACCGGCGGCTGTTGTGGATGTGCGGCGGCGGTGACGGCGGCACGGCAGTAGCGGCTAGAGTTAGGTTAGAATCATCAAATTAGGGTTTCTGTTTGGATGGAAGATGATGATGTGTCAAAAGCTGATAGGTCAATTTGGTGTGTATAGGATTAATGACGTGGCAGATTCTAGATGGTCAGAAATGTGTGTGAGGATTTGGACACGTGGCAGAATCTAGTGGAGTCTAATTTAGGAGGGGTAAGAGTAGGAAACTTAGGGAGGTGTAGGAGAAATGACTTAGTGTTTGGGCTTGGTCGTTGGCCTGTTTCAGAAATAGGAGTGTATGTAGGGATTTTAGGAGGTGCAAAGGTAAAGTCTGTCTGCTTGGTCCATTTGTATATTATTTTCCAAACAAAATCTGATTTTGGGCCTTGAATTGCCATTTAGACTAATAAAACTTATATTCTCAACTGCACAAATAAACGTAAGAATTTCCAAGAATAATTTATGCAACTAAAAATCACTTTTTAAGTTCCTTTTTATTCCCAAACCCAATATATCCAATCATCAAAAATTCACTTAAAATCAACCATTTAAGCACAATTATCCCATCAAAAATTTGAATTTTAAAGCATAAATGTGGGCATAAATATGCACTCATCACCTTACATGAGGACCGTCTAGCGCTTGGGCGCCCTAAATGGGGCACTTAAGCGTCGGGAGTCGCAGATCCGACCCAATTTTTGCTCTGTTTCGACTCTATTGGATCGGGCCCTATTTATACTCTTTTACGAAATTATTTAAAGGACGCAGGTGCTCTAGGTTTTGTATCTCTGGCTGGAGCAACACAACAACACACTCTTCTACTCTGTGAAGGCAGATCTGGAGGTGGGAGCTTCCTCTTCTACTTTTAGGGTTTCACTATCTCATGCTTTTCCATTATTCATCTAGTTTCTCCATGTCTATGGGGAACTAAACTCTATTTGTTGTTGGGGAATGATGTAACCTTGTGAACTCTCATGTATTTGAATTGATTCTTAATTTATATGCTTTTTCATTAATTGTTAGCGAATTCATCTGTTTTAATGCTTGCTCTATTTAACTCATTTAGTAACATGATTTATGAATTGAATGAGTGCCGGGAGGTTCCTTACAATTCAGGTTCTTGTTGAATTCTCCCAAGTGTAATATTTCTCAAGGATGAGGGTATGAGTACTTGGTCGTCTTAAGCTCTTGATCTTCAGACTTAATTTTCTAGGAAAGTTAGGAATTGCACGAACTAGGAATTAAGGCAGGCTTATTGCGCCGAGGGATCGGGTTTTAAGTAATTTAGTGAGTGACGTTAACATTAATGTAAAAAGAAGAATTCTTATATACATGAGAGTAAACTTGGTGAAATCAAACCCTAAGAACATAATCATCTCATTTTATAAACAACCTCCGTTAATCGTTTTGTTCTCTGCCATTGATCAACTTGCATTCATATTTAATTTTATGTCTTTGCATTTGAAACCAACAGTCTTTTAAATCTTAATTAATCGAGTTATCACACAACTGTCTAGTGCCGAGAGTCTTCAGGGATACGATACTTGGTCTTACCATTTTATATTACTTGTGCGATTTGGTACACTTGCCAATTCATCAATAGTGTCCCACATATCTTTGGTACTCTTGCATTATTGAGCTTCTTCATATTCCCCTTCACATAGGGCACATGTTAATACATTTTGGGTTTTAAAGTTTAGGAGATATCTTGATTTTTGTTCATATGACCAAGAGCTTCTGGAAAGGGGAATTCCTTCTCTATTAAGAGGTATGAAGTTTCCATTTATCACAATATTCCGCAAATCAATATGACATGATTCAAAGAATGTAATCATTCTTGGTTTCCAAAGATTAAATTTTTTTACCCTAAATAGAGGACGAATGATGGCATATCGTTCACTTTCCATTGCAATATGGATCATTTTCTCAAGTCTTGTTAAGAACTAACCCTTGAGGTTAGATTTGATACCAATTTAAAAACATAGGAAAACACTAGAGGAGAGGGGTGAGGGTGAATAATATTTTCAAAACTCTTTGTAAATGTCGTCTAATAGGTTTTCAAATAACTGATAGACAAAATATATGTTCAGACGATGGTGTTTAACAAAAGGGCTTTATGGAAATGTTTGAAGAAGGAAAGCAATAAAGCATAAATTTTATACTAGTTCTCACTAAAGAACTTCTTAAGGAGTTCACTGGATCGCAACCTCCTTAGCTAGGTTCGGCCAAAACTAGGAGATGTGCATGGAGGAGTGTTTCCTTGGATGGATGGCGCGAAAAAGTGATGGTAAATGGTTCAAGGATGATGAGCTAAGGTGTGGATGGTGTAGAACCTCATGGTCTCTAGAAGATATGGTGGTGATGGTGTAGTGTTTGGTTGCTCCTAGATAGGTGAGGCTGATAATAGTTGAAAAAATGTTATTTTCATGCTTAAAATTGATACTAAAAGCAACCTTTAACACTTAGAAACTAGCTTGAAATCATGCTTTTGTTCATATTTTCAGAAATAAGAGAGCTGGACAGGTTTATGCTTGATTTCAGTGTTTTTGTGCAGGTTTTAAGGTGAATTTGGTGAAAGAAGTGAAGAAGGAGAGAGATGGAATCAGAAAAGACATCAAAAAGTGCAAAAGGAGAAGATCACGGTGGATCCGCTGAGGGGCAAAATGGCCGCTGAGGGGAGAAAATAACTCACGCACTTACCGCTGAGCGGCACTTTACCGCTGAGCGGCACACTTATGGGCTTGGACCTAATTTTCTATATATTTTAGAATAGTATATAAGCTTTAGGACGTCCTAGGGTTTGTATCTTTGGCTGGGAGGAAGCAGAAACACACTTTTCACCCCTTGGGGGTAGATTGGGAGATGGTGATAGCTCTCCTCTTCTCTTTCTAGGGTTTTTCTATCTCTTTCATTCTTCCATTATTATTCATCTAGTTTCACCATGAATATGGTGAACTAAACCTTGTATTGTTGTTGGGGAATCAATGTAGTCTTGTGAAACTCTCATATATGGAATTTGTTTTTACATCTTATATTTAAGACCTATGCGTTCTTTCATCATTAGTTAGGGTTTTTCCTCTTTGCTCAATGCTTGCTTTGTTTAACTCATTCAATGCATGATTATTGATTTTGTCGATACGGGAACGTACGGGGAAGTCTAGATCCGGGGAATTTCTCCCAATAGTATATTGGTTGTCGTTAAGCTCCTGCACTAAAAGAACTAATTATTAGGAATGCTAGGAATCGTATGAACTCGTAATTAGGGATAGGCCTTCTTGCAAGGTAATTTAGAGAGTGGCATTAACAATGATGAAAAGAATGTTGAATTCCTAAAATATATGAGAGTGGATAAGATGAAATTGATAACCCCAACAACATACTCATCCATATATTCCATTGAAGTGTTTGTATTTTGTTTTAGCCATTGATCAAAACTCATGCATACATGTTTATTTTCTGTTTTGCATATAAAATTCCACTTATTTCGTTCTTAAGTCTTAAATAATCAACGAATCACATAACTAAACTAGGCCGTGAGTCCTTTGGGAGAACGATACTTGGTCTTACCGAGTTTATTACTTGAAACGATTCGGTCACACTTGCCGATTGTTCGACAAGTTTGTGGCGCCGTATTTCGGTGTTCATAAATTTGTCATCAGAGGCCAACTCAAGGAGGAAGGTGACTAGAGGGGCCTCTAGGGTTGCTCTAGTCTTGATCTAGGAAGTGTATGACCATAATTTCGCAGCATAACATTACATTAATCCAAGATGAAATACAAAGGAGGATACACCTCTATTTATAGGCCAACGGTGTCACCTCTATTTCGCAGCATCCTTTGCTCGTATTGGCAAACAATGAGGCCTTCTAAGGAGTGGACAAGTGTCCACAAATCCTCTCCAATGATGGGAGGACAGGTGACCACTCACAAAACACAATCCTCTGCATTCTTAAAGTGTCATGTAGCCACTGCTAAAAGCAAATCTTCTCCAATGGTGGAGGGACATGTGGCCACTACAAAAAAGAAATCCTCTCCACTTCTAGGGTGCCACGTGGCCACTTCTAAAAAACAAATCCTCTTCAATGGAAGCATGACAAATGGCACACAATTTCCACTTGGTTTGGATGTTTAACTTAAGGAAAATCCTATGCTACTTAAGCCTTAATGCAAGTCTTAAACAATCCTACACTACATGGCGAAATACAATGGCCTATATATCTTACACTACTCTTGAATCCATGCTCCATGATGGCTCTAAAGGTGGCCCACTAGGTAGAGTTGATGTCATCTTCATGGATGGCTTCCACTCTCTTGAAAGTGCTTGACCATGGCTAGGGGATTTACCATCATCACTACTACAAAAAAGTGCATAGATAACGCTTTTTTTTATAATAGATAGCATTTTTTAAGCACTATATATGTCAGCGCTATCTATTAATGGATAACGCTTCTAAAAAAAGTGTTATGTATTGTTGTCTGACTGTAGATAACGCTTATTTAAATAAGCGGTATTTATTGTCATACACCAATAGATAACATTTATGTTAATAGAGGGAGCAATGTGAATGCGAAACCCAATTCCAATGTGTTTGGTTTTTTATGACAACATATACATGTTTCCATGGTAACAACATTTAATGATGACAACACATATATGTTACCATGACAACAATAGAAATGTGTCTTTATGTTTTATACATATGTTGCTAAAACTGATTGGTCTGCATACTTATTATGGTCATACAAATGTTTACATCTGCTGTACGCATTCTCATGTTTTCATATATTAAAACCACTTGACCTTCGCAAATCTGTATGAAGTAATCGATTACAGTAGTTATGTAATCAATTAAGTTCATCAGATAGCTTATGCTTAAAATTGTGGCAAACTACACAAGTTTCCATCGATTACATTAATTGTAAAATCGATTAAAACTCGTGTCTTTGCATACACCTATTTGAAATGTGCAATGATGTGTTTTAGAGGAGAAAAAGTTTTCAAAAATGTCTAAGTGTATAGCTTAACCGATTACACTGTTTACCTAATGAGTTAAGTCTGGTATACTTTGAAAACTATTTTCAAGCTAAGTCTAATTGTAATAACGATCATATTTTTAAATGTTTTGACTTACGGTTAACATGCAATCGATTACATTATTTGCTTATTTGATTAAATTTGTTTTAATGTAATCCTGATATAAATCTTTTATAAGTGTAACTGATTACATTATTTTTGTAATCGATTAATAGCGTCAGACATAAGGAAATCTATATATTGACGCGTAACTATTTACACTGAAAAGACTTTTGATCATTTGAAATTTAATATCTGATATCTATGAGTTCAGAAAGAATTATTACAAGCGCACAAATTCTCCAAGAATCAAGATGCAAGAGATTTGAAGATTTTGAAGGATGCACCTTTGTTGTCAACTATGGGTGTTTGTTAGTCAAGCTATGCGTACCTCCTACAATTAGGTTAGTGCATGGTACAACACCCAATCCCCATGTATCAGACTGAACATCATATATACTCCTAGAAGATAAATGAGGTTCAAGTTTAGAAGCAAATTTCAACAATAGACTCAGATTCATGTTCACTTGCATAAGAAGTATTCAGATAGGATGGCAAAAATTATTTCTCATCATGCAAAGAGTGGAAATTAAAAGCATACTCGTCAATAGCATAATCAATTTGAGGTATGTTTACCTCCACTTCCCTGAAGATTGTTATAGTCTCCTTATCTTGTTCTTTCATCTTCTTGCTTTGAATAGGAGATTGCAGCAGATCATAAGTAGTGGTGCAAGATGAAGATGGTCTACCTGGCTAAAAATTGCTGCTTATATCTGCCTGGTCCTCAAGCTCAGAATGGAGATCAAAATCTTTATGAGCCTCCTTAGGTGCAAGAGTAGGGACATATGAAGGTGGGAAAGTAGGCAGCATACTGAGCACATAACTCTGTTTTCCATCTCCTACGTTGATGGCACTGACATCTTTCAGAATCTGAACAGTTTGAAATTGTAATTGCTCTAAAATTTGAGACTATTCCTGAGTAACCTGAATGGAAAAGTCTAAATTTGCGTCACTTCTGTCAAAAGATACCCCCTCTAGAACGTGCAAGTCCTTAAATAAAGCTGAATTGGATCATGGGCCAACGTCTCCAGCGCTCAGCGCCCCTACTTAGGACGCCCAGGCGAGCTTGCTAGAGAAGTGGCACTCAGCGCCTCAGGAGGGGCGCCCAGGCGTGAAGCGGTAGTCAAAGTCTGACACTCAGTGCCCTTGGAAAGGCGCCCATGCGTGGATGTGAGGCCTCCATCGTTGAGGGCCCCAGAAAAGGGCGCCCAAGCGTCCTACGACCTTTTGCAACCTTCTCTTCTGGTGCTCTTTCTGTCCTTTCTGGGTTCCAACTCTTTGATATTTTAACTCCTCTTCCAATTCATTCCAATTTCCTACAAAATCAAGGGAATTTAGTGATAAAATCCTCAAGTATAACCTCAACTCTCTTATTCACAAAAATAAGCTAAAAGCAAGAGATCCAACAAGTTTCTAAGTCAAAAAGGGTTCATTTATTATCAAAATTGAATCCCAATTAACGGTGAAATCAACCGTTATCACAACACCAAACTTGAAACTTTGCTTGTCCTCAAGCAAAACAAAGCCTGGCTTAACAACATAGCCAAACTACAATGGTCTACCACACCAAAAAGAATTTTTCTCTAGGACAAGTTGATGAACAAATCTTTGATCCCCGAAAACGAGTCAAAAACTTGTTAACCCTCGACAAGTGTAACCGAATTGTATCAAGTAATAAACCTGGTAAGACCAAGTATCGTTCTCCCAAAGGACTCACGGCCTAGACAATTATGTGATTTATTGATGAATTAAGACTTGTGAAATAATTGTTGTAAGTTTCAAATGCAATAGACTGAAAAGTAAATATGTATGCATGTGATGATAAATGGGCAAGAAGTAACAAAACACGTGAATTGAAATATATGGATGAATATGTTGTTGGGCTTTATCAATTTGATCCTATCCACTCTCTTGTATTTAGGAATTCATCACTCTTTTCATTAACGTTAATGCCACTTTCTAAATTACTTAAAACCTGATGTCTCGGCGAAGAACGCCTAATCATAATCACTAGTTTACAATGTCTTGTCTCCTTAACAATTAATCATGCATTATAGTGAACAGAAGCTTAAAGGCAACCAACTATCATACTCATATGTCTAGGTTGGTAATATACTGATTGGAGAGATTCCCCAGATCTAGATTTCCCTGTATGTGTCCATATCGACAAAACCAATGATCATGACATCGAATGAGTTAAACAATGCATGCTTTGAGCACATGGAAAAACCCTAATTATTAATGAAAGAAAACATGTATCATAAAAATGATCTTGAAGAAAACATTCCATACAAGAGAGTTTCTAAGGATTTACTTTGATTCCCCAATAACAAAATAAGTTTAGTTCACCATATTCATGGTGAAAGTAGATGAAATACAATGGAAAAGTGAAGGATACAACCCTAGAAAGCTGAGAAAGGAGCCTTAGCATCCAAAATCCTCCTCCAAGGAGCGAAAGAGTGCATTTTTGCTTCGTTCCAGCCAAAGATACAAACCCTAGAACGTCCTAAAGCTTATATAATATTCTAAAAATTACAGAAAAGTAGGCCCAAGCCTAGAAAAGTGCCGCTCGGCGGTAAATACCGCTCAGCGGTACTAGCTGATGGACAAATTTATGAACACCAAAATATGATATCACAAACTTGTTTTTCAATCGGCAAGTATGACCGAATCGTTCAAGTAATAAACTTGGTAAGACCAAGTATCGTTCTTCCCAAAGGACTCACGGCCTAGTTTAGTTGTGTGGTTTCTTGATTAACTAAGACTTAAAGACGAAATATTTGGATTTTATATGCAAAAGACGAAATTTAAATATGTATGCATGAAGTTTTGATCAATGGCAAAAAGCAAAAGATAAACACTTTCAATGAAATCTATGTATGAATATGTTGTTGGGGGTCAATTTCATCTTATCCACTCTCATATATTTTAGGAATTCAACATTCAAATCATCATTGTTAATGCCACTCTCTAAAGTACCTTTCAAGAAGGCTTCTCCCCAATCACGAGTTCATACAATTCCTAGCATTCCTAATGATCAGTTCATAAGTGCAGGAGCTTAACGACAACCAATATAATATTGGGAGAAATTCCCCGGATCTAGACTTCCCCGTACGCGCCCGTATCGACAAAACCAATAATCATGCATCGAATGAGTTAAACAATGCAAGCATTAAGCAAAGAGGAAAAACCCTAACTAATGATAAAAGAAAGCATAGGTCTTAATTAAAAGAAGTAAAAACAAATTCCATATATGAGAGCTTCAAAAGATTACATTGATTCCCTAACAAACATACAGAGTTTAGTTCACCATATTCATGGTGAACCTAGATGAATAACAATGAAAGAATGGAAGATAAAACCCTAGAAAGGTGAAGAGGTAGCCTGAGCATCCAAGATCCTCCTTCAAAGGGGTGGAAGAGAGAGTGTTTGCTTCGTTTCTGCGAAAGATACCAACCCTAGGAAACCCTAAAGCTTATATACTATTCGTAAATTACAGAAAATTAGGCCCAAGCCCAAAAATAGTGCCGCTCAGCGGTAAGTGCGTGAGACGTTTCTTCCCCTCACCGGCCATTTTGCCCCTCAGCGGTCCTCCCGTGAGCTCCTGAGTGCCGCTCAGCGGTAAACTGCCGCTGAGCGGTAACTTCGGCTTCTCCTTTTGCACTTTTTGATGTCTTTTCTGATTCCATCTCTCTCCTTCTTCACTTCTTTCACCAAATTCACCTTAAAACCTGCACAAAAACACTGAAATCAAGCATAAACCTGTCCAGCTCTCTTATTTCTGAAAATATGAATAAAAGCATGATTTCAAGCTAGTTTCTAAGTATAAAGGTTGCTTTTAGTATCAATTTTAAGCATGAAAATAACAGTTTTTCAACTGTTATCACTAGCGCGTGACACTTCTTCCCCTCAGCGGCAGTTTTCCCCTCAGCGGTGCCAACGGGTACTGAAAAGTGCCGCTCAGCGATAATTGGCGCTGAGCGGTACTTGCTGATTTTCTTCTTTTTCACTTTTTGTGTCCTTTTCTGTCTCCATCTCTTTCCTACTTCACTTCTTTCATCAAATTCATCTTTAAATCTGCAAAAACAAGGAAATCAAGCATAAAACCTGTCCAACTTTGTTATTTCCAATAATTCAACAAAATCATGAGTTCAAGCTAATTTCTAAGTCATAAAGGTTGTAATTGAAGTCAATTTTAAGTATAAAAATAACAATTTTTCAACTGTTATCACAACCCCAAATTTAGTACTTTGCTTGTCCTCAAGCAAATAAGATGTAACTCAATCTTCCACCAATCCATACAATGGTTCACTACATTTAAAAATCCTTCTTTCAAGACAAGTAAATACTCAATTTAGCTCATCACCAAGACTTCAATCAAGATGTGCACATACTTTTAGTGTTCACTCAATCACATAATATCCAACAAATGCTATTATCATGAATGATCAATCACAACAACTCTGAAGCTCAAAATCTCACATACAAGCTCATTCACATTCCACATATAACATCCTGCTTAGAATCATAATCACAATCATAACATCTTGCATTTGTTCACATAGCTCGTGAACCACCTCTATAAGCATATAATGTGCACATTCTCAACATCAATCAAGATCCAAACATCCTCAAGCAATACTCATCATGCAATAGTCACAAGAAAACCATCATAACAGACAAGTTTCAAATTGAGAACATCAACCCTATTCTAAAAACATAAGCAAATAAGTTCAATATTACAAAACAAAAGATAGAAAAATCCTGCTCTAGTGCTGATAGCATCCATCAGTAGATGCTATCTCAATTCTTCATCAGCCTGTGCTGTCATATGTATCTTTCTCCTCTTCATTATCCTCAAATGCGTCATCATCATCATCATCATCATCATCATCTTCATCTTCCTCCATAGCTGAAGCTTCAGCTGCTCTAGCTCTGTTGCCCTAGGTCTGCTCCTCTAGCCAATCTACCACACTATGGAATTCATCCATAGTCCACCTGTGTGCTGGAGGTGTATCATATAGCCCAATAATCATCTCAGTAGTTGTCACCTGTCCTCTGTGGATGGACTGCATCTGTGCACCTATGAGAAACATGTACATGTCTCTCATCTGGAATGGCTCTGCCTCATAAGTCTCTACAGATGCCTGACTCTGTGCTGGTCTTCTTTCTCTACGAGGACGTTGTGGTGGAATTGGCTGAGCTGCCTCCTCTCCTCCACAATACTGCCTATAATAGGCCTCATCAATGGATTTCCTCTTGGAGGTTTTGGTCTTCAATCTTTTGCCTGAAGAGGATGTCATCCCTATATCAAACACAAATTACAAAACCACAAAACATGTTGTTAATCATTAGTAAACCATAAACAACATCCCAAATCCATGCTAAACCACCGCTAAGGGTGACAAAACCCCCTCAGCGCAACCAGTGCACCAAGCCAGCAAGAAAAAGAAGCCAAAAACCAAGTCTGGCAGAGTCGTGCTCAGGAGAAATTTCCGCTGAGCGGCGATTCTGCAGATTTTGAAAAATTGATTTTTAACACTTCCTAACTCCACCCACAAGCAATTTTCATACTTCCAGACCAAAATAAGGCATTTTGATCGGTTCAAATATCAATTAATTCATCAAATCATGCATAGAAATCAAAATCCCTAAAGAATCATGCTTTGAACATCCAAATTCATACCAATTCATGCTTTCAAGAACCCTAGAATGAAAAATGCTTGACTTACTTAGGTGGAGATACTAGATGAGTAGAAAATTCTCTACAAATATGAAGAACTCAGCCCCAACAACAATGCTCTCTCCAAACCCCAAACTTAGATGGAAAACTAGTCAGAAAGTGAGTGGAAGAGGGATTTTGTAAAGGGGAACGAAGGGAAAGATGTAGAGAACTCTTAGAAAAGTGTTTAGAAGTGTGTGAGAAGAAAGAAATCTGAAAATGAACCCAAAATCGCACCCTAGGGTATAAAAATACCCTAATGGGCTCGGGTCTCGCTAAGGGCAACCCGAAAAACAATTCTGCAGTATTACCGCTCAGCGGTAATTTTCGTTGAGTGGCACTTGCGTGAAATGCTCTCCTTCTTCCTAGCTTGCCCTAGGTGCCTAATCCTCATGCCTCTCACTCACTCCATGCATTTAAGTTCTCAGATAAATCATACATTCAATCCCTAACATGCAACTAAAGCAGAATCAAAACAAACAAACAAAATATAGTAAATCAACTGGGTTGCCTCCCAGGTAGCGCTTGTTTAACGTCACGAGCCTAACCCAAAATCCACCAACACCCATCAGTAGGTGTAATTTTACCTTAGCAACACCCATCAGTAGGTGTAACAAACCTGTTAATGAACCTAGTATTCTTCAGTAGATACTTAACCACCTAACATCCTTCAGTAGATGCTAACCCAAAAAGTTTCAACATAAAAGTAATGTCCAAAAATTACAAAAATTACAACCAATATCAATATAAAATAATGTTCTTAAATTACTGGGGTGCCTCCCAGAAAAACGCTCTTTTATCGTCACTAGCTTGACCTAGTAAAGCTCATGTTCCGTCTTCAATGTTGGTGTTTATCTTTCTTTCATCACACCAACTCATCAGCTACTTCCGGTCCAGCTCTTTGACTCTTCTTGAATGTGGAGACTCAATTTCTATCACTCCATCTTTCTTATAGTCTTTAACAATCCACAACCTGTTTTTGAATTTCACATGTTTACCAAGTTTGGGTTGTGCTTGCCTTGAATCATCATGAACCGTCCTTCCTTTGCTATCTTGATCTTCTTCCCTATCCTGAAACAAGAAACAATTTTTACCTTTGAAGCTTGGCTTTGCATCTTGAGGACTACTCATGAGTACATCTTGATATGTAGCTTTATAACTAGTCTTTGTCTGTTGTTCCTCTTTGAAGACATCAATAACCTCATTTTTTCCTCGGTCTTGAAACACCACTATTTCTTCATCTACATCAATGATGACTTTAGCCGTTTTCATAAACGGCCTTCCAAGAATAATAGGAACCCTTTCATCCTTCATCTCCATCACCAAAAATTCCACCAAGAATTTTAGTTCTCCAACACAAACCATAACATCCTCTACTATACCATAAGATTCTTTGAAGAGCCATCCGCCATTAACAAATTCATCTTTATAGGCTTGACTTTAAGATCACCCATTTGTTCAAGTAAAGAATAAGGCATTAAATTAATGCTTGACCCTAAATCAAGTAGGGCTTTATTTACCTTTTTCTTTTCTATGACACATGGAATGGTGAAACTTCCTGGATCTTTCTCTTTTGGAGGGAGTAGCTTCTTCTTGACCACTTTGTAATCATTTGTCTCTTCTTCTCTATGTCTTTTCTTTGTGGAGACTTGTTCCATGGGTTTTGTATAATTTGCAATTTGTTGCAATATCTCCTTCAAAGGTAAATCACCCTCCAATTTTTTGAATATTTTTGTAAAATGCCCAAACTGTCTCTCTTTCTCTAATCTCTCATAATCTGTTGGAAAAGGGAGAATATCTTCAATTTTTATCTCTTCTCTCTCTTCTTTTTCTTTTCTCTCTACTCTCTTTTATTTTCTCTCCACTCTCTCTTCTTTTTCTTCTATTCTCTTTTCTTTCTCTTCTTTTCTCTCTAACTCAACTCTTTCAACATTTACACTCACTAAAACTCTACACTGTTCTTTAGGGTTAACCTTAGTATTAGCCCCAAAACTCTTATCATGCCTTTCTTCCAACTTCTTAGTTAACTGTTCGATTTGCATCTCCATACTTCTAAGGGTTGCTTGGAGATGGTTACCTGCATAAACTGGTTAAGAGTTTCTTCCAACTTTGTATGTTTTTTTAGTGAGTGTAGACATTTGTTGCCATAATGATGGTTGTTGCTGTGGCCTATTAAATTGTCCTGATTGCCCAGCTTGTCCAGATTGTCCCTGACCTTGACCCATGCTTGGGTGAGGTTTCCACCCTTGGTTGAAATTACCTTGGCAGTATGGAAAGTGATTGTTCATGAAATTTACATCTTCTAGGTCCTCCACTGGAAAAGCACATTGACCATTGATATGGTCACCACCACATAGTTCACACATCTGTTGTTGAGTTTGAGCAACAATTTTTAATTCCTTCAGCAATTGAGCAAGTGTCTTTGTTAGATTCTCCAACTGTTGAGTTATAATCTTATTCTGAGCAAGCAAGGCATCATTTGACTGCAATTGTAGAACCTTTTTCTGTTGAATAGGAGCTCCTCTTTCACTATGCATTTCATTGTCATTAGCAGCCATGTTTTCTATCAATTCTGTTGCTTCCTCTAGAGTCTTATATTTAATATTACCTCCAACTGAGGCGTCTAACATCAACTTGGTTTGTGAACCAAGACCTCCAAGGAAAAGTAGAACTACTGTTCCTTCATCAAAACCGTGCATGGGAGTCTTTCTCAATAAACTTTTGTACCTGTTTCATGCTTGACCTAATGTCTCCTCCATGCCTTGTCTGAAAGAAGAGATCTATTGATTCCATTTGTTGACTTTAGATTGTAGGAAGTACTTATTCAAAAACTTTGCAACCACAGCTTCCCATTCTGTAAAACTACCTTCTGGAAAAGAATTTAACCATAACTTAGCATTGCCTCCCAATGAGAAAGGAAACAAGCTAAGCTTGATTGCTTCATCTGACACTCCATTTATCTTCACGCTGTTACAGATTTCATTGAAGGTGGTGAGATGTTCATATGGGCTTTCATGTGATAGCCCATTAAACTGATTGCTTTTCACCAACTGTATGAACGCGGGTTTCACCTCCATGTTTGCAGCATTGACCCTCGGCCTTGCTATACTGTTAAAATGTTAAGGGCCAACCACAGTGGGGTAATATGCAAGAGTCCGTCTACCATTATTCTCCTCTGCCATATTTTCGGTGCTATGGTAAGACCTTTGTGGTGAAGGTTGTAAGAGTGTCTCAGGAGAAGGGAATAGTTCTCTTGAAGTTCGAACTCTCCTCCTCCTTCTACTTTCGTCCAGGCCTTCAAGAAGAGGTTCAGAAATCGTTTTGCTTCTAGTCCGAATATTACCCTGCATACACAAGGAAACAAAATCCTAGAAAAATTTTGTTAGCACAAAAAGATAGAAAAAAGAAAAAATAATGAAAAGATATAATTGAAAAGATAAGAAGATAGAAAATAAAAACATAAAATAAAAACAGAAAATAAAATAAAATAAAATAATAACAAACAAAAAATAAAAACAGAAAACAAAAAACAGAAAAATAGAAAACAAAAATAAAAACAGAAAAACAAAATTCACAACACGTCAAAATTAATCAAAAATCACACAAATAGACTAGTTAAACCACGAGTCCCCCGCAACGGCGCCAAAAACTTAATGAACAAATCTTCGATCCCCGAAAACGGAGTCAAAAACTTGGTAACCCTCGGACAGTGTAACCGAATCGTATCAAGTTATAAACCAAGTAAGACCAAGTATCGTTCTCCCAAAGGACTCACGGCCTAGACAATTATGTGATTTATTGATGAATTAAGACTTGTGAAATAATTGTTGTAAGCTTCAAATGCAATAGACTGAAAAGTAAATATGTATGCATGTGATGATTAATGGGCAAGAAAAAACAAAACATATGAATAGAAATATATGGATGAATATGTTGTTGGGGTTTATCAATTTCATCCTATCCACTCTGTTGTATTTAGGAATTCATCATTCTTTTCATTAATGTTAATGTCACTTTCTCAATTACTTAAAACCCGATGTCTCGACGAAGAAAGCCTAATCATAATCACTAGTTTAGAATGTCTTGTCTCCCTAGCAATTAATCATGAATTATAGTGAACAGAAGCTTAAAGGCAACCAACTATCATACTCCTATGTCTAGGTTGGTAATATACTGATGGGAGAGATTCCCCAGATCTAGATTTCCCCACATGTGTCCATATCGACAAAACCAATGATCATGACATCGAATGAGTTAAACAATGCATGCTTTGAGCATAGAGGAAAAACCCTAACTATTAACGAAAGAAAGCATGTATCATAAAAATGATCTTGAAGAAAACATTCCATACAAGAGAGTTTCTAAGGATTTATTTTGATTCCCCAACAACAAAATAAGTCTAGTTCACCATATTCATGGTGAAACTAGATGAAATACAATGGAAAAGTGAAGGATAGAACCCTAAAAAGTTGAGAAAGGAGCCTTAGCATCCAAAATCCTCCTCCAAGGGGTGAAAGAGTGTGTTTTTGCTTTGTTCCAACCAAAGATACAAACCCTAGAACATCCTAAAGCTTATGTAATATTTTAAAAATTACAGAAAAGTAGGCCCAAGCCCAGAAAAGTGTCGTTCAACGGTAAATACCGCTCAGCGGTACTAGCGTGTGACACTTCTTCCCCTCAGCGGCAGTTTTCTCCTCAACAGTGCCAACGGGTACTAAAAAGTGCCACTCAGCGATAAATGGCACTGAGCGGTACTTGCTGATTCTCTTCTTTTGCACTTTTTGTGTCCTTTTCTGTCTCCATCTCTTTCCTACTTCACTTCTTTCATCAAATTCATCTTTAAACCTGAAAAAACAAGGAAATCAAGCATAAAACCTATCCAACTCTCTTATTTCCAACAATTCAACAAAATCATGAGTTCAAGCTAATTTCTATGTCATAAGAGTTGTAATTGAAGTCAATTTTAAGTATAAAAATAACAGTTTTTCAACTGTTATCACAAGTAAATCACTCATGTCTGCTCCTCATAGAAAGATCAGTTAAGATATAATGATGCTTTAACCAATCAAGTATGGTGCTCACATATCAAAACATACACAACATATGCCAACTTCATTAACAATCAACAACCAAGCAAGAATGTTATCATAAAGGGCATGGAACAATTCCTCACCCAGGATAGTGTTTCACCCAAGCTCAACGGTGTATAGTGAGGTAACACTCTTAGACTCTACCATTACAATGTCACATGAATCAACTTTGCCTTTCATTTAAACACATCAAACACACTCACAAGCAAGTTATCATCACAACGACTTTTTCTAGGCTTGTAACATGGTCGGGCTAAGAAGAAAATTGGTTTTTCTAGATAACAAAATTCCTTCAGTTAAGAAAGTGAACAATTTACTTCATGATACATCATTAATCTCTGTTTTTGCTTTTATGTGAGAAACCAATATTCAACTTATTCCCAACTTTCCTTTCATTGAACTTAACCTTTTCTTTTCTTTCTTCTCTTCTCTTTTCTTTTTCTTTTGCTTTTTGCTTTTGCTCAATGCTCTTTAATGAATTTCTAAAAGTTCTTTCCGGTTTCTCACAACCCCAAACTTGAACCATTCTCCTTTACCACATAAATATACTCTACTCAACTCAAGGCAAGAATTTCAACAAAAGGTTTTATTCACAATTCAAATTTAGGCTCAAGGTTCAAAGGTTAGAGAAAAACATTGTCCTTTGTTGGGTTTACATATTGGCATTGGCTTATATGGGAGAAGAAAAAATGAGCTTGATCATGTGTAACAAACAAGCAAGTGGTTCAATCATAGAAAATTAGGCAAAATCAATCATGCTTCCAAAGCAATAACATTTAATCAATCAAAGACTCTTGAGTCCAACCTCTCACAGGTTAACTTCAAGTTCAACAATTTGATAAAAATCCTGCCCAGCATATTAATCACAATTAAAATCATGCATCTGTTTTAAACAATTATGAGCAACCACCATCTATGCTTAAAAGCTAAACCAATCATTAACTCAACATGAATCATAACACACTCAAGCAGACACAAGATAATATTACTTCTCACAATCAAACAGTTTATCACCAAACACAAAACCATTGCAGCAACTATCCATTTATCCAAGTACATAACTCAAACTAAAAACAAAATTCAAAATTGCATAAACTAAAGAAGTAAGTTTAGAAAGCTGGGTTGCCTCCCAATAAGCGCTTAATTAACGTCATTAACTTCACATCATTAAGCTTAATCTGGATCTTTAATATTGGCGTTCCTCCTTCCTTCATGACACCAACAAAATCTCAGCAATTTTCTTGTCACCTAGAGTAAGGAGCCTCAATCTGAAATACTCCATTTGCCTTATTAGTCTTGACAACCCATAACCTGTTCTTGAATTTCACTAGTGTGTCAAGTTTGGGTTCATCACTTTTCACATCAGGATGTTGCTGAACCATTTTTCCTTCCTTCTCTTCGTCCTCTCCTTCCACTTTTATAGAGAAAAAGCTAAGGCCCTTTTTGACTAACTTGGAAGCTTTATCAGGTAGACTAGTCATTGATAGAACTTCATCTGTTGTTTTAAGACTAATTTTCTTTTCTTGAATTGGTTGCCCAAGTTCAAAAACATTGAAAGTTACCTCTCTCATGGTCCTTCAATGTTAAAACTCCATCATTTACATGAAAGACAACCTTAGCTGTCTTCATGAACGGTCGTCCAAGGATGAGTGGTACCTCTACATTTTCCTCCATCTCCATCACTACAAAGTCCACCAAAAATTGGAGTTTATCAATCTTCACCACCACGTCTTCTACCACACCATAAGGGTATTTGACGGACCTATCTGCCAACTGAAGCATCATTCTTCTTGGCTTGACTTCAAGATCGCCAATCTTTTTAAGCATAGATAGGGGCATCAGGTTGATGCTAGCCCCTAAATCAATAAGAACCTTCCCTATATCATGGTTTCCAATGGTACAAGGAATGGTGAAACTCCCCAGATCTTTAAATTTTGGAGGGAGAGTCTTCTGCATAATAGCACTGCAATTGCCCTGTACTTCAATTGTTTCCTCATCTAGATATTTCTTCTTCTTATCGAGGAATTACTTCATGTGATTCGCATAAGCAGGAATTTGCTGCAGTGCTTTCGTCAAGGGCATAGTAATCTCCAATTGCTTGAAGATCTCTATGAAACGCCCAAATTGTTTCTCTTTTTCAGTCTTCGAAAAGCTTTTTGGACAAGGAAGGGGCTTCTCAATTATTTTTTATTTTTTCCTCTCATCCTCTTCTCCTTTCTTTTTCCTCTCATCTTTCTCACCTTCTTTTCTCTCTTTATTCATCTCTTCTTTTTCACTCAACCCAACTTTTTCTTTTCTCTCAACTTTTCTCTCATCTAGCATCGTGCTACTTCTATTCATAATGTCATTGCACTCCTCCTTAGGGTTAACTTCATTATTAGCCCCAAAACTCCTGTCAGGCATCTCCTCCAACTTCTTAACTAGTTGACCAACTTGTATCTCCAAATTTGTAATGGAAAAGCTTCAGTGCTTTTATGGTTGGAGATTGACACTTGCATAAATTGTTATATGTTCTATTGCTTACATGCTAATAATTTTAATCAATGTATAAATCTGTTTAAAGCATGGAGAACATGATTTGTTGATAAATTGCATTTCACTATGTGATGAGTGCATATTTATGCCCACATTTATGCTTTAAAATTAAATTTTTGATGAAATTCATATGCTTGAATGATTGATTTAAAGAGGATTTGTGATGATTTGATATATTGTGTTTGGGATTAAAAGGGACATAAAAGTGATTTTAATTGCATAAATTATTCTTGGAAATTCTTACGTTTATTTGTGCAGCTGAAATTATAAGTTCTATTGGTCTAAATGGCAATTCAAGGCCCGAAATCAGGTTTTATTTGGAAAATAATGTACAGATGGGCCAAACAGACAAACTTTACCCTTGCACCTCTGATGACAAATTTATGAACACCGAAAAATGGCGCCACAAACTTGTTTAACCCTCGGCAAGTATGACCGAATCGTATCAAGTAATAAACTCGGTAAGACCAAGTATCGTTCTCCCAAAGGACTCACGGCCTAGTTAGTTATATGATTTGTTGATTATTTAAGACTTATGAACAATTGATTGTAGGTTTTAAATGCAAAAGACAATAATTAAACATGTATGCATGAATTTGATCAATGGAAAAGAGGAAATCAAACAATTTAATGAATTAGATGGATGAGTATGTTGTTGGGCTAATCAATTTCATCTTATCCACTCTCATATACTTTAGGAATTCATCAATGTTAATGCCACTCTCTAAATCACCTTGCAAGAAGGCCTATCCTTAATTACGAGTTCATACAATTCCTAGCATCCCTAATAATTAATTCTGAAGTGCAGAAGCTTAACGGCAACCAACCCTCATATTCCTATGTCTAGGCAATATGCTATTGGGAGAAATTCCCCGGATCTAGATTTCCCCGTACGTTCCCATATCGACAAAATCAATAATCATGACATCGAATGAGTTAAACAATGCATGCTTTGAGCAAAGAGGAAAAACCCTAACTAATGATGAAAGACAGCATGTATCTCAAATAAGATGTTTAAACACTAATTCCATATATGAGAGTTTCACAAGATTACATTGATTCCCCAACAACAATACAAGGTTTAGTTCACCATATTCATGGTGAATCTAGATGAACAAAAATGAAAGAATGAAAGATAGAACCCTAGAAAGATGAGAAGGTAGCCTTAGCATCCAAGATCTTCCTCCAAGGGGTGGAAAAGTGTGTGCTTGCTTCGTCTCCAGCCAAAGATACAAACCCTAGGAAGTCCTAAAGCTTATATACTATTCTAAAAAATATAGAAAATTAGGCCCAAGCCCATAAAAGTACCATAAAACCGGTCCAAGCCCATTTAGAATGGCACTCAGCGGTATTTTACCCCTCAGCGGATCCAACGTGAGTTCCTGAGTGCCGCTCAGCGGTAAACTGCCGTTGAGCGGTACTTGCGACTTCTCCTTTTACACTTTTTGATGTCTTTTCTGATTCCATCTCTATCCTTCTTCACTTCTTTCACCAAATTCACCTTAAAACCTGCATAAAACACTGAAATCAAGCATAAACCTGTCCAGCTCTCTTATTTCTAAAAATATGACCAAAAGCATGATTTCAAGCTAGTTTCTAAGTATTAAAGGTTGCTTTTAGTATCAATTTTAAGCATGAAAATAACAGTTTTTCAACTGTTATCAACCTCCTAAAATCCCTACATACACTCCTATTTCTGAAACAGGCCAACAACCAAGCCCAAACACTAAGCCTTTTCTCCTACATCCCCCTAAGTTTCCTGTTCCTACCCCTCCTAAGCCAACCTCCACCAGATTCTGCCACGTGTCCAAATCCTCCAAACACAGATCTAACCATTAAGAAGCTGCCATGTCATTAATCCTCTGCACACCAAATAGACCAACCACATGCTGCCACATCATCATCTTCTCCCCAGAAACCCTAATTCCCAAATCCAAACCCTAGCCACCTATAGCGCCGTCCGCCTTTGTCGCACATCCTCACCATCGCACCACCAAATCGCCCTCCACCGACGATACACCTTGTCGCGCCGCTCTGCCACAATCGCGAGTCCCTCACGCATAGCGCCATCGCGCAGCGCCGTCGCACAGCAATCGTGCTCGTCTTCGCGTACCATCTGCGCCGCCACCATCTTCAACCTCCGCCGCGACCTCCATCATCAATCTCCATCTCTGATCGCGACATCACCTCGCGGGACACCTTGCTGCCTCCACGCCACTCGTGCCTTGCCACTACAGCACCGTCGTTGCCATGACCGCAACCACGAACTCCGCCACTGCCAGCAACTCACACCAGCAGCAACCCAAATCCCAAAATCACTTGAAAACCAGAAGCATAAGAAAAACAACAAACGCAAGACCCAAATCCAAGTCTGTGCATTTAATTTCAAAGACCCTAGTCTACAAATCGCCACCATGCAAAATCGCGATCATCTTCTTCACCAAACCTGCATCAGAAAACCAAATCGCGACACAACCCTCCTCGCGTGTTCATCATCATCACCACCGTGCCGCGACCACCGTTGCAGAGGGAAGGGTTCGAACGCAAGAAGTCGTCGCACGACCTTCTTCCTTGAGCCATCACCACCATGACCTTCTTCTCCATAGTGGCGGAAGCGGGAGCAAGAATTTTCTCCACTCTCCAAATCGCAGCGCAGGCAGCGGCGGAGGGGGAAGCCTTTCCCCAATCTAACAAACCCTAATTTTGGGTGGAAATGGATTGACACGTGGCAGGCACTCATTGGCGCGTCATATTGAGTCAAAAATGGTCAATGCTGTTTGAATCTGGTCAAGGTGGTCAACTGAGGGGCTTTCCTTCAATTTCAGAAATTAAAGAGGGGTTAAAGTGCAGATAGAAGAAATTAGGGGCTTATGTGTACTTTTGGAAAATTCAGGAAAGCTAAAAGATAAAATTCAGTTGTTGAATTAATTTAATATGGGAATATCAACCGAAAATATCTTCCAAATAATGTTATAATTATCTAAATCTTTTAGTTATTTGGGAGATATAAGATAAAAGATTCTGTCAACTGAATATTCAGAGTTCAAGCCCAATCAAGCCCTATATAAAGAGACCTAGGGGAGGAAGAAAAGGGGACTTCACTTCACTTCATTCATTCATTCACTACTTCTCTCACTTTTCTTCCATCTTGTATTCAACTCCATTCATGGAGAGCTAAGCATCTAGGGCTATTCTACTGTAATTCCATTATGGATTCTGAGGTTAGGTTGAGTTAATGCAATTATTTATTTTGATTATTGATTTAAGTCGTTCTCTCTCTATGTCTTTCATCTCTCTATCAAATTAAAAGCAAAGATTTTTGCATCATAATGTGTTTGAATCTACATGCATATTGGTTATATGAGTTCTAGGGTTTCTAGGTTTAATTGAGAATCTACTTTGATTTAATTTAGGAACTTTCATATGATTAAATGGTTTTTATTTTCAATTGAGAATGTACTTTGATTGGTAGTAATAATTTCAAATATAATCAATTGAGAATTTACTTTGATTGATTAACTTTTAATTTGGTTAGGAGATTTAAGAATAGACATGATTAAACACAATAGGATTTGATTGAGAATGTACTTTGGTTGAATTCATTGTGAATAATCTAGAAAGGTTTTGCATTTGATTGAGAATTTACTTTGGTTAAATGCATGATCGCCCTCAAATTAATTAAGAATGTACTTTAATTAATTTGAAACTTAAATAATAATCAATTGAACAATTATCTGTGAATAACCGAGGATGAATCTATCTTGGAAAAGCAGTGGAATTAGTCTGTTTCATCATAACTGTTTTTAAGTTTCTTATTTGTTCTTTAAACATTCTCCAAACATACTTTTATTCTTGAGCATTAGATTGCATTCATAAGATTGAAATATTGAAAGGCAATTTCGTATTCATTGGGAGACGACTTAGGGTTACTTTAACCTTATCAACTTTCTTGAATACTACTTGGCAATACTGAAGTTGCCTTGAAAAGTAGTATTAATTTGATATCTTCAACGACAGGCTATCAAATTTGGCGCTGTTGTCGGGGAATACGGTTAGAATTTTGACTGTAGGAGAGTGGATTCTTGCTGCTAGTCTGTTTTGTATATGCATATATTTTTATTAGAGAGTTAGAGAGGTGTTTTATATTTTTGACGTAAGGTCGCTATAAAAACCTTGTTGTAAAAACCTTGATCATTATAGTGCATTGGCTTCCTGTGGTTGGAAGGACACTGGATGTGGGCTTGGCCGAACCAGTATAAAAACCCAGTGTTTGATCTTTCTATCCATGCACTTTTTATTCAGTCGACTGCATACTGCATTAAATCGACTATATTTCCGCTGCATAAACAAATCTTTTTCCTTGCGTTTCAAGAAAGCTTTTAAAGGTATCAACTTTGCAAAAAATATTTAAAGAAAACTTTGTTTTTATATTTCACCAATTCACTACCCTCTTGGTGTGAGAAATTCTATTTTCAAAAATTGACACCAAAGCTGGTTTTCATAAGATATTTGAAAAACAAGTCGATTATCTTTTTCATTTAATCGACTGATCTTGGAAAATGACTTCTGTTTCTCAAACAAGAGGGATAAGCGATTCATATCAGAGCACAAAGAGAATATCAGATCATAATATGAATATCAGAGACACTATCAGATTATTCTCCCAGCATTATCAGAAAATTTAACACAGAAAACTCTTTTTCCCAACATTCTCCCCCTTTGTGCATTAGCAAAAAAGGTATGCCATATGATAATGATATGCGGACAGATATTTATTCAGAGCTGCATTAGTAAATCATATTAATTAAACAATGATGCTCCCCCTGTCACAGATAATCACATGATAAAGATATAATCTCCCCCTAATGTGTAGGCTAAATGCACAATGTAGTTTTCATAGAACATTTCATAGCAAGTATAAACATGTGAAAGTATTGTATCAGATCAGAAATTGTGCAACTACATTAATGTAGCTTAAATACAATATGAATCAACAATCTCAATATTATCTCAAGTAATTTCAATCAAATATAAGATCAGAGATATATTGAAAATGAAACAAACAACAATATATGATCAATAATTAAAGTAACCGAATTCCAATTCATGGAATTTATAAGCCCTGTTAAAATGGTAATTGATTAATCCACTATTGTAATCGACTTCATTGCTTTCCATTTGAGTTTTATCTCTAGTAGTTATTCTAGAAGCAATGTTCCTGCAAAACCTTTCAAGATCTTTCCAGATCAAGCATTTTAGAGTTATTGTAATGCAAGAAATATTACAGATATAATCTGTGTGTAAATGTATGAGTGCAATGATAAACAGTAAATTAATCAACTTCATACATCACACAATCGATTTCAATCAGATATAAACAGTTACTTTATACTACTGTCATTTAAAATTCCCAGTTCATTTCGAATAGTATAAAATCTTTCTTTGTTCAATGGTTTTGTAAAAATATCAGCCCATTGATGTAAGGTATCTACATATTCGACCTTAATTTCACCCTTGAGGATGTGGTCTCATATGAAGTGATGCCTTATTTCAATATGCTTAGTTTTCGAATGAAGAACAGGATTTTTTGTCAAATTTATTGTACTTATGTTATCACATTTTAAGGGTATGTGGTCTAGAGATATACCATAATCTTCTAATTGGCACTTGATCCAAAGAGACTGAGCACAACAGCTACCAGCTGCTATGTATTCAGCTTCTATGGTGGATAATGCCACACAAGCTTGTTTCTTAGAATGCCAAGAGATTAAAGAAGATCCAAGTAGATGACAAGTGCCACTAATGCTCTTTCTATCTAGTTTACAGCCTCCAAAGTCAGAATCACTATACCCTTCAAGAAAAATATTTGTACCGTTTGGATACCACAGTCCAAGACTTTTGGTTCCTTTAAGATATTTCAAAATTTTTTTTACAGCAGTAAAATGTGATTCTTTGGGTGAAGACTGAAATCTAGCACAAAGACATACACTGTGCATGATGTCGGGTCTATTGACAGTTAGATATAAGAAAGATCTGATCATACCTCTGTACATCTTTTGATCAAGAACATCCTTACCAGCTTCATCAAGATCTAGGTAGCAGTTTGTAGCCATGGGAGTTGCAGCTTCCTTCCAATCCAGCATTTTGAATTTCTTCAACAGATCAGTACAGTACTTGGATTGGTGAATGAAAATGCCATTTTTAGCTTGTTTGACTTGAAGATCAAGAAAGTAAGTTAGCTCTCCCATCATGGACATCTCAAACTCATCCTACATAGTCTTGGAAAATTCTTTGCATAAAGTAGGATTAGTTGATCCAAAGATAATGTCATCAACATAAATTTGAACATACAATTTATCCTTATTTGAACTTCTAATGAAGAGAGTTGAGTCGACTTTACCCTTAGAGAATCCCTTCTTTACCAGAAACTCACTTAAGCGCTCATACCATGACCTTGGTGCTTGCTTCAATCCATACCGAGCCTTTTTGAGCTTGATGACATAGTCTAGATGTTCAAAATCCTCAAATCATGGTGGTTGTTCCACATATACTTCCTCTTTAATATATCGATTTAGGAATGCGCTTTTGACATCCATTTGATATAGCTTGAATTTCATCAATGATGCAATAGCAGGAGGAATTCTTATTGCCTCCAGTCTAGCCACAGGTGCATATGTTTAATCATAATTGATTCCTTCCTCTTGACAGTAGCCTTTTGCACCTAGTCTTGCTTTATTTCTTATAATCTCACCTGAATCATCCATCTTATTTCTGAAAACCCATTTCATGCCTAGGACCTGCAGGCTTTCTGTTCTTGGTACCAGTTCCCATACATTATTCCTTTTAAACTAGTTTAGTTTTACTTGCATGTCCATCATCCAACTTTCATCTGCAAGAGCGTCTTCAATCCTTTTCGGCTCAATCTTAGACACGTATGCAACATTCATGCAAAATTGATTCAGTTGCCTTCTGGTAGATACACCTCTTGTAATATCACCAATTATATTGACTGTAGAGACGTTTTTAGGAACTTTCCATTCCTTAACCGATTCTGTTTTAGGTGAGTCGATTATGTCTTCAGAGATCTCTTCTTCTGGAATTTCTTCATTTTCTTCCTCTTCTCCAACTGAGTTGTTAGCTTCTACTGATTTTCTATTCTGTTCAGAATTAATAGCGGTTTCAATAAACTCATCAAACGCAACATGAACTGATTCTTCAACACACATTGTTCTCTTATTGTATACCCGATAAGCTTTGCTTGTAAGTGAGTATCCTACAAAAATTACTTCATCAGCCTTGGAATCAAATTTATCAAGGTTTTCCTTTCCATTGTTTAGTGCAAAACATTTGCATCCAAAGATCCTTAGATGTGAGATATTTGGCTTTCTCCCTTTGAATAGCTCATATGGAGTAACTTTCAACATTGATCTTATAACAGTTATGTTCAATAAATAGCAAGTCGTACTCACTACATCTGCCCAAAAGTACATTGGCATGTTACTTTCATTTCACATTGTTCTTGCTAACTCTTCCAATGCCCTATTCTTTCTTTCAACCCCACCATTTTGTTGAGGTGTTCTAGGTGCTAAAATATTGTTAGATATTTGATGACAAATTTATGAACACCGAAATACGGCGCCACAAACTTGTTGAACAATCGACAAGTATGACCGAATCGTTTCAAGTAATAAACTCGGTAAGACCAAGTATCGTTCTCCCAAAGGACT
>JAHCHA010013476.1:557133-598380 GCA_027742795.1 Vigna hirtella | reverse complement strand
AGTCCTTTGGGAGAACGATACTTGGTCTTACCGAGTTTATTACTTGATACGATTCGGTCACACTTGCCGATTGTTAAACAAGTTTGTGGCGCCGTTTTCGGTGTTCATAAATTTGTTGCCTGTAGAAACATTTTTAGGAACTTTCCATTCCTTAACCGATTCTGTTATGGGATAATCGATTACATCTTCAGAGTTCTCTTCTTTTGGAATTTCCTCATTTTCCTCCTCTTCTCCAGCAGAGTTGCCAGCTTCTATAGGTTTTCTATTCTGTTCAGGATTAACAGCGGTTTCAACATACTCATCAAATGCAACGTGAACCGATTCTTCAACACACATTGTTCTCTTGTTGTATACTCGATAAGCTTTCCTTGTAAGTGAATATCCTATAAAAATTGCTTCAACAGCCTTGGAGTCAAACTTACCAAGGTTTTCCTTTCCATTGTTTAGTACAAAACATTTGCATCCGAAAATCCTTAGATGTGAGATGTTTGGCTTTCTTCCTTTGAATAGCTCATATGGAGTTACTTTCAACATTGATCTTATTATAGTTTTGTTCAATACATAGCACGCTGTACTTACTACATCTGCCCAGAAATACTTTGGCATGTTCCTTTCATTCAGCATTGTTCTTGCCAACTCTTCCAATGCCCTATTCTTTATTTCAACCACACCATTTTGTTGAGGTGTTCTAGGTGATGAAAAATTGTAAGATATTCCCATTTCCGCACAGTATTCATCAAATGCTTCATTGTGAAATTCTTTGCCGTGATCACTTCTAATCGATTTGATTTTGAGTTCCTTCTCATTTTGAATAATAGCAGCAAACTTCTTAAACACTTTGAGTGTGTCACTCTTGACAGGGATGAAGAAGGTCAAAGTGAAGCGACAATAGTCATCCACGATTACCAATCCATAAGAATTTCCACCTAGACTTTTCACCCTTGAGGGACAAAATAAGTCCATGTGTAGAAGTTGCAGAGGTCTGAAAGTTGACATCTCCTTTTTGTTCTTGAAGGATTGCCTAGTTTGTTTTCCCTTTTGGCATGCATCACATAATCTCTCAAAAGCGTAGCGAAAATTAGGAACACCAATGACAAGATCCTTTGATACTAGCTTGTTTAGTTGACCCATGTTGATGTGAGCTAGTCTCTTGTGCCACAACCAGGCATCATCTTCCTTAGTCATCAAACAAACGACAGACTTGAATGACGTTTCTTTGAAGTCGATTATGTAGATATTATTATGTCTTCTTCCCACAAGTAACAACTCATCAGTTGAACCGTTGCTAATCAGACAATATTTAGGTTCAAATGTAATCTTCAATCCTCTATCACATAGTTGACTGATGTTGAGTAGATTGTGCTTTAACCCTTCAACAAGAAGTACATTTTTAATTTCATACGAAGAAGGAGTTTTAATTTTACCTATACCGATGATCTTTCCTTTATTATTGTCGTCGTATGTGACATAACCAGAAGTCTTGTGAGATATACTAATGAACTTTGTTGGATCTCCAGTCATATATCTTGAGCATCCACTGTCTAGGTACCACATGGAGCTTTTCGTTCGTTGTCTCAAGCATTGTCCTGTTGTCTCAGATTTTGCCATCATGATGAGATCCCTTTCATGTACATTTTCTTTGTTTTCACTTTGAATCCTGTCATCTTTCTTCATATTGAGAAATCTCGTAAATCTTTCTGCTTGCAGATTTAATCTTTGTGATATGGAGCTGAAGTTGTTGACAAAAGTAACTTCTCCGTTTCGTGAAATCCCTGTTTCAAAAGATTCATAGAAGCCGTTAGTAACAGAGTTTAATTTTGCATTGCAAGTAGCTGATACCAGTTCAAATGCAGGTTCACTTATCCTTCTTGTTTGAGAAGCAAAAACCATTTTCCAGGATCAATCGATTTAACAAAAAGCGTAATCGACTAGTTTTTCAAATATCTTATGAAAACCAGCTCTGGTGCCAATTGTGGAAAATAGAATGGCTTAATTTCTCACCACAAGAGGGGGGTGAATTGGTGAAATATAAAAATAATGTTTTCTTGAAATATTTTTCGCAAAGTGGATGCCTATAAAAGCCTTCTCGAAAAGCAAGGAAAAAGATTTGTTTATGTAGCAGAAATTTAAATCGATTGAATACAGTAAGAAGTCGACTGAATAAAAGAGTGTAAGGATAGAAAGATCAAACGCTAAGTTTTTATACTACTTCGGCCAAGCTTACATCCAGTGTCCTTCCAACCACAGGAAGCCAATGCACTATAATGATCAAGGTTTTTACAACAAGGTTTTTATAGCGACTTCACGTCAAAAATATAAAACACCTCTCTAACCCTGTAATCAAAATATAGGCATATACAAACAGACTAGCAGCAAGAATCCCCTCTCCTACAATCCAAACCCTTTGAGCCACCCTCAAAGTAAAGAATGCAACACATTCTTCTTCCTATAATCACAATAGGAAACCTCAATCCAATCTTTACAAGATTGTAGGCTCTAATCTCTCAGTTACACCTAATGTGCAGATTTGATCAGCCTTTGTACGTGCAGTTAACTTGCTCTTCAAGAATCCACAAGTAAATGATCACCATGATCACTTCTTGTTTCTTGGAGCTCTTTCTTTGTTTCTATAAGAATGCACTTTCTGCAAAAGATATCACAAACTGTTAGATTCACAAAAGTTCTTACAGATATCAAATTCGCGTCAATTTATAGATTTTCACAAATCAGACGCATTGTAATGGACTTAGCTACTAATGGAGTCGAATATAGCAATTCTGTTATAGCAGTTAGCAGCAATGAATGTAGTTAATTGAATTGACAATTAATGCAGTTGAATAACAATAAATGTTTGGTCAACATATTTAAAAAAATAGCCGTTGTAACATTTAACTCTAGCATTAACAGAATTTCAAAACTGTAGCAGACTTAGTCGAATGTAAGTTGCATGTAATCGACTATATGACACAGTTAAACAAAGTTTTGAAAAACTTTCACTTTGAAAATCCTCACAGCACACTTTGAAAATTGTTTGTGCAAAGCCACGAGTTTTAATCGACTCACCCCATAATGAAGTCGACTTAAAACTATTGTTTTGCCACACAATTAAAAGTTCAACATAAGTGCTTATGGTTTTCCTTCTATAAAACATCAGACATGCATTCACCAACAAAATCAATTATATAGCACAGTGAAATGCAATGTATCAACACAATCATGTTCTCAATGCTTTAAACATATTTATACATTAATTAAAACATATAACATGTAAGCAATAGAACATGTAACACATAAACAGCACATGTGTTATTAATTATGTTGTCATCATCATAAACCAGAAGCTCTGATATTGTAGGTTTAGCTAAACCAATGCTCCCCTATCAACAATCTCAACATTGGGGATGATGTAACCTTTGTAAACTCTCATGTATTGAATTGATTCTTGATTATATATGCTTCTTTCATTAATTGTTAGGGTAATTCTTCTTTGCATAATGCTTGCTTCGTTTAACTCATTCTTTAGCATGATGTATGATTTGCACGAGTACCGAAAGGTATCTTATAATTCATGATCCGGAGAATTATTCCCAGAAGCAGTATTGCTCAGAAATGGGGGTATGAGTTCTGGTTGTCTTAAGCTTCTGTTCTTCATAATTAATTATTAGGAATGCTAGAGTCGTATGAACTAATAGTTAAGGATAGGCTTTCTTTGCCGAGGAATCGGGTTTTAAGTATTTTAGAGGGTGACATTGACATTAATGAAGAAATAGAATTCATATATACATGAGAGTAAACTAGGTGAAATCTAACCCCAACAATATATTCATTCCATAATATGAAATCCATTCATCTTTGCAATTTTGTCCAATTGATCAAATTGCATGCATATTTACATTTTAGTATTTGGATTCTAAACCCAAAAGAGTTTGGTTTTCAAGTCTTATTTAATCAAGAAATCACGTAACTGTTTAGGCCGTGAGTCTCTAGGGAAACGATACTTGGTCTTACCATTTTTATTACTTAATACGATTCGGTACACTTGCCGGAGTCTTAACAGCCAGGTATACCATTTTCATCTTCCACCACTTTACCAATCTCTAGGGAAGTGGAGGTAAACATACCTCAGATTGATTATGTTGTTGATGATTGTGCTATTCATGATTATGTTGTTGATAGGTATGTTGATGATTATATTGTTGATGAGCATGCTTTTAATTCTTCCTCTCTACATGATGAGAACCACTTTTTGCTATCACATCTAAATGTTTAATTTCCATGCACTGAACATGAATCTGCGCCTGTGTTTGATATTGCTTCTAAAATTGAACTTGATTCATGTTCTGAGAGTATATCTGATGTTCAGCCTATGACATTGGGATTGGGTGTTATACCTCTGCATGTCATTTCTTTGGATCCACATTGCACTAACAATGTTACAGGAGATACACATGTAATTGACCAACAAGCACCCACAGTGGAGAACAAAGGTTCTCGCATACACAAAAGCTTGAAGATCAATAGGCACCGACTGAACCCGCTCATCAACAATCCTTCCTTCTTAGATCCAACTGTGGAAGACATTTCCCTGCTAGATCAAATCTGGCGGATGAAACAATTCTTCCTCAAAACTTCCTTGCTGGATCCAGTGGTGGCAAACATCTCCCTGATAGTCCAAAATTGGCAACTTCCACCATGACCAGGGAGTTTTCTTTTCCCTTCTCCCCCTTTCCCTACTTTTATTGCACTTGTCCATGATCTGTTCACTGTTATAATTTCTGATCTTATGCTTATGACACATTGAGGACACTATGTAGTTTAAGTGTGGTCTATTGGGGGAGATTTTGATTTTGCTTTGTTAGTTTTTGTTTTCTTTGTTAAATTTTTTCTGTCTTGGGTTGTTTTTGTCATGTCTTGTGTATAGTTTTGCATGATTCTCTTTATTTCTAGATTTTGATTTAGTTGTAGACTCATGTTCACTTGATTGATACTTATTGGTTTGAAATCTTTTCTCTTCTCTGATTGGAAAGATGATTATGATGTTTGAGAGGGTGATTGATTGTGACAGAAATACCTTGTGTTAGAATTTGAGCCACTTGATATTTTTTCTTGTGTGTGATATGACTCTTGATTGCTTGCACATATGCCTTGGCTTGACTCTTTTTGATAACTCTTGATGTATATGCATGTTTGGAAGTGATAAAGGCAATTTTATTGTTGAGCCTCTCTAGCCAAATAAGCTTACCTTGTTTTGATCCTTTGATAACCCCTTTGAGCCTATGCTTTCCCTATTTCTTTGTTTTGAAGCTCATACACTAGCCCTAGGTGAAAAACCTTGTTTACCTTAGCCTTAGGCAATTTTGGAGCTTTGGAAGTGTTTTGGGAACAAGTGTGGTCTTCCCGGGAATTCTTATGAATTGGCTAGTTGGTTCCTCTTCTTGTTTTGTTTTGGTAAATATGATGTGTATCTTGTCTCTTACAATTGTGATCTAAAAAGACAGAAAGAAAAAAGAGACAAGATGAAGATAAATGAGAAAAAAATAAAAAAAAATTGTGAATAATGGAGTCAAGAAGAGGATTGAATTAAAGGTTTGGGTGTGATTTGACTGTGTTTACACTTGTTCCCCATTGCTGCTCTATTACTTTTGGTTTATAGCTTCTCATCCATATTATATCCTCCCTTGTCCTTGGCCTCATTACATCCATAAAAGACCTTTTGATTTGAACATGCATATGTTTTGAGTGTTGATATTAGAGGCTTGCCAAGTCTGTTTGTGTTTGCTTTCTTGAGTGCATTGAGTTGACATTGCTTACCTTAGACACTTGAGAGGAACACGATAGTGCATCTGTGAGGTTTTGTTGCCTTTGATTCACCTCTTGAGCTGATTGATTATCTTGCCACGTTTTGAATTGCTTAAATGACTTCATTGAATATCTGCATTCTCTAATTATCTGTGTGATGAATGTTGTCTACTCCTTTTCTTTTTCCAGAATCATTGAGGATTGTGTAAATCTGCTTTGTGTCTTTGGTGTCTTTTCCTTTTTGTTTCCTAAAGATTGTGTCACTCTCTTGATGTATTTAGAATTGTTCCTTGTTTTGCTTCTTGATTTTGCCATGGAGTGCAAAAGACTAAGGGTGGTCTATTTTGATGAGTCATTATTTTACACTATTCACTTAGCTTTTCGCACCGAATTGTGTTAGTGAATAGTGTTTAATTCTCAATTATTCTCGAATTTTAACTATATGGGCTTAATTTCAAGACTAATTCTTATTTTAATTAAATTGAATTATTTGGGCTTAATTATTTCAATCATTATGTGCAGGACAATCACTGTTTGAGAGGTTGAGAAAGGGATTGAACATTTTGACCGAACGGTCTGCTCAATCATGCACCGAACAGTCTGTTGAAGTATTGACCGAACGACCTGTTGAAGCATTGCATCGAATGGCTGAGCACAACCACAGAACCAAACGGTTAGTTGAAGACTTGACCGAACAAACTGAAGAATCCTACACCGAACGGTCTCTGGAATCAGATACCAAACGGTTTGCTAAAGCCTGCACTAAATGGACGAGCACCAGAGAACCGAACGGCCTGAGCAGTGTTGCACCGAATGGTCAGAGAACGAATGACAAACCAGTATTGTCTGAGAATGAATGACCGAATAGTTTGGGAGTCCATGACCGAACGGTCTTGTAAAGACTGCAACTCACCAGTTCCTAAGCTTTCAGAGTATTGCTTAACCGAACGGTCTGATCCCTTATTGACCGAACGATGAAATGAAGTGACCAGAGAAACTCAACAGTAGTGTTGGAAGCACATTCTAGGACTTCAAGATGGTGACCACGTCAGTATTAGAGTTTAATTTCGTCTTAGAATGTCATTGGGTCAAACTTTAGGACTTTGGGCCCAACTTTAGGTCATTTTGTAAGATAAGCCCATTAAAAGGGCATGTTGGTCTTTTGGGTTATATAAAACCCTAAAAGCAAATTTCTCTGAGGTGTTACAGCCCCCACTTTTAAGTTTTAGTTTTTGAGCTTCTACTTTTACCTTTTGGAGTGAGGTTTTAGGTTTGCTTTCCTTTACTTTTCATGTATTGAGTTCATTCTCTTTGCAATTTCATAGTTTAATCTGTTTCTGCCCTCAAGCTTCTTCTTCATTTTATGTTTTTACTATTCATTTGCTGCTCCCAATCGATTTTCTACTATTCATTTCGTCATTTCTTCTTTGCATTCGGTCTTATTACTGTTCACTACTGCATTCTACTGTTCATTTTGTCCTCTTTACTGTTGTAGTTCATCATTTTACTGGTCATTGGCATTTTCTATTTCTGGTGCGTTTTCCATTTGCAAATTCATGTTCTGCTGTTTAAGTTTCGTTCTGTTGTACTCTTGCGTTTTCTACTTTCATTTCTACTGCATTTTGATTCTGGAAGTTTACTTTTTCTGCCTTTACTGAAGTACCGTTCAGTTTTCCAATAACACCGTTCGGTCTCTAACATGCTTCATTATTAGAGACCGTTCGACTTGTCTTTGTTGTTCTTCTGATTTATATTACTGTTCGGCTTTTACATGTACCGTTCGGCTTTACACTTTTCTTCTATTCTTCTTTTCCTTTCTCATACTATTCAGCTTTACTTATTGCATACAATTTGGTTTTTGTTTAGTTCCTGCTTTAATATCGTTTGGCTGTCTTGTATTTTAATTTGTTTTCATTTTGTTGCTTTGATTTTGTTCATCTTTCGTCTTTGCTTACATTTACCGTGCGCTCCATCTTTAGGACCGTTCCGTTCCCAAATTTCTTGCATTTCCATTTCCTTTCTTTAGAGACCGTTCGGTCTCCGCTTTAAAACCGTTCAGTCTCAAAATAGGACCGTTCGGTCTTACATGTTTTCCACATTTCTTTCAGCTTTCAGTTATGTTTAACTTCGTGTTTTAATTTAGTTCATTTCTAGTCACAAAACACTTTCAAACCCCCTCCCCCACTTCGTGTTTGACCTAAGTCCTGAACCACATTTGGTCCTTGAGAGATGACCTAGGAGTCACTTCCTAGTATTATACTGCATTTTATTGCACATCAAATTTGTATCGGGTGCGACCCTGATCAGTGACCAAAGCTCTAAATACTAAATGATGAAGAATAATTTGAGGATGGTCCTTCAACAATTGGTGATCTCCAAATGGGTTGATGAAGCTTCTTCAAAAGTGGTTAACTCCATGGAAGAGACGAATGAAGCAGAAGCAATAAGATGAAGAGATGTTGATGCTTGGTGTGTTGCGGTTTTAGTAGAGGTTTCTGTAAGAAGGTTAGGTTAACGTTGAAGAAGTTTAAGAGAAGACAACTTATAAGGTGATAACTCAAGAAGAGAAGACTTGCAATTTTGGAAAAGCATCTTTACAATCACTCAAGTTCTAAAGAGAATACAAAGGATGCCTCTCCTTTTATAAGTAAAGGAGAAGGCTAGAATACATTGTATTTGAAAAGAGACTAGAAGGTTCCTATGGCAATAGGGTAAGAATAAGACCCTTCCCTCTAACTACCTGATAACAACTGAAAACACCGTTATTTGTGATTCAATTTTGATATTAAATCAACCCTTTGTTACTTAGAAGCTTGCTTGAACTCATGGTTTTAGTATAGTTTTGTGAATAAGTGAGTAGAGGGTATACTTGATGAGTTTATCACTAAATTCCCTTGCTTTTATAGGTTATTGGTATGATTTGGAATAAGAGCAAAAGTATCTAGGAGTTGGAATTCAAGAGGGACTGTCAAAGCATCAAAAAAGGAGCACAGGAGGTCACACTGGGTGCCTAGGCGACCCATTCTCGGCGCCTGAGCGCCAGTTTGTGTAGTGTAGGGCGCCTGGGCGCCCTAGAAGGGCGCTTGAGTGCCAGCTTTGTACTATAGGGCGCTTGGCCGCCCCAGAAGGGCGCTTGAGCACCAGCTTTCTCCCATACCACTGATAACAGTTGAAAAACTGTTATTTTCATGCTTAAAATTGATACTAAAAGCGACCTATAACACTTAGAAACTAGCTTAGAATCATGCTTTTGTTCATATTTTTAGAAATAAGAGAGTTGGACAGGTTTATGCTTGATTTCAGTGTTTTATGCAGATTTTAAGGTGAATTTGATGAAAGAAGTGAAGAAGGATAGAGATGGAATCAGAAAAGAACTCAAAAAGTGCAAAAGAAGAGAAGCCGCAAGTACCGCTTAGCGCCAGTTTACCACTAAGCGGCACTCAAGAACACCCGTTGGCTCCGCTGAGGGGTGAAAGTGCAGCTGAGGGGAGAATTGACTACCCGCTGGTACCGCTGAGCGGCAGTTTACCGCTGAGCGGTGGTATTTTGGGCTTAGGCCTACTTTTTTGTAATATTGCGAATAATATATAAGCTTTAGGACTTTCTAGGGTTTGTATCTTTGGCTAGAGACGAAGCAAACACACACCTTTTCACCCCTTGGAGGTAGATCTTGGATACTAAGGCTACCTACTCATCTTTCTAGGGTTCTATCTTTCATTATTTCATTGTTGTTCATCTAGTTTGACCATGAATATGGTGAACTAAACTCTTCTTGTTGTTGGGGAATCAATGTAATCTGATGAAACTCTCATATATGGGATTTGTGTTTAAACATCTTATTTGAGATACGTGCTTTCTTTCATCATTAGTTATGGTTTTTTCTCTTTGCTCAAAGCATGCATTGTTTAACTCATTCGATGTCATGATTATTGATTTTAGTGATATGGACACATACGGTAAAATCTAGATCTGGGGAATTTCTCCCAAAAGTAATATCGCCTAGACATAGGGATATGAGATTGGTTGCCTTTAAGCTTCTGTGCTTTAGAATTAATTATTAGGGATGCTAGGAATTGTATGAACTCGTAATTAAGGATAGGCTTTCTTCGCAAGGTAATTTAGAGAGTGGCATTAACGTTGATGAAAAGAATGATGAATTCCTAAAATATATGAGAGTGGATAAAATGAAATTGATTTCCCCAACAACATACTCATCCATATAATTCATTCCGTGTTTGTTTTCCTCTTTTCCATTGATCAAACTCATGCATACATATTTAATTATTGTCTTTTGCATTTGAAACCACAAGAATTTGTTCACAAGTCTTAAATAATCAACAAATCATATAACTAACTAGGCCGTGAGTCCTTTGGGAGAACAATACTTGGTCTTACCGAGTTTATTACTTGATACGATTCGGTCACACTTGCCGAGGATTAAACAAGTTTTTGGCGCCGTTTTTCGGTGTTCATAAATTTCTCATCAAGTTTTTGGCGTCGTTGCCAGGGACTCGTGCTTTAACTAGTTTATTTGTGTGATTATTGATTATCTTTGACTTGTTTTTGAATTTTGAATGTTAAATTTCGAATTTTTGTTTTCTGTTTTTATTTTTCTGTTTTTATTTTGTGTTTATATTTTTTAGTTATTATTTTATTTTATTTTCTATTTTTATGTTTTCGGTTATTATTTTATTTTATTTTATTTTATTTTCTGTTTTTATTTTCTATTTTTATTTTCTGTTTTTATTTCCTATCTTCCTATCTTTTCAATTATATCTTTTGATTTTTTTTATCTTCTCCATTTGTTTGTGCTAACAAATGTTTTCTAGAGTTTTGTGTCTAATGCTTGCAAGATGCAATTCGGACAAGAATTTAACTATATGGGCACTCAATTCTACCAAGGTAATTTCAACCACTGGTGGGAACCTCACTCAAGCATGGATCAAAGTCAATTTTGGCAAGCTGTCGAACAATTTAAGAATCAACCACCACAACAATGGTAGCAACAACCCTCTCTATCGGGAAGAAGGACAATGTTGGAGGACACACTTCAACAATACATACAGATATCTAATTGTCATCACAAAAGCACTCAAGCTGCCGAACAATTTGATAGGCCGCCACAACAATAATGGCAGCAACAACCCTCTCTACCGGAAAGAAGGCCAACGTTGGAGGACACACTTCAACAGTTTTTGCAGGAATCCAACTCCACTCGGAAAAGCATTGAAGCATCATGTAAAAGGATGGAGATGCACCTTCGTTACATTAGTCAGAGATTGAACGTTAAGGTTAATATTGAAGTTAACCCTAAGGAGGAAGGTCAAGCCATTGTCACTGAAAGTGACAAGATTTTTGATGAGAAAAAAATAGGGAGAGATGAGGAAAAGATAGAGAGAAAAGAAAAAGAAGAGTTGAGTGAGAAAGATAAAGATGAAGAAAAAGAAAAAGAAGTGGTTGAGAGAGAAGAGAGAAAGAAAATTTGTGTAAAAATAAAGAAGTTGAGAAGAAACAGAGAAGGGAAGAAAAAAATAAGAGAAAAGAAAAAGAGAAAATTTAGGGAGAGGAAAAGTAAGAAAAAGAAGATGAGAGGAAAGAAGAAGGAATCATATGAAAAATCCCATCCTCATCTAAAGAAGTATCATAGGAAGGAAAAGAAATTTAAGTGCTTTATGGAAATCTTCAAGAAATTGGAGATTAAAGTTCCTATGATTGAGACACTGCAACAGGTTCCTGGTTTTATTAAATTTTTGAAGAAGTTCAGTAGAAAGAAGAAAAAGAAGATGGAACATGAGCTTTATTGGGTCAAGCTAGTGACGTTAAAAGAGCACTTGCTGGGAGGCAACCCAGTGATTTAAGAACTTTTAATTTTTGGTTTGGTGATGTAATTTTGAACTTTTAGGTATTTTTGTTTTTGTTATAAGTTTGTTACAGGGTTTACATCTACTGATGGATGTTAGGCGGAAGAGTATCTATTGAAGGATACTATGTTTGTATACACCTACTGATGGGTGTTGGTAAGAAAGATTTGCATCTACTAAAGGGTGCTGGAGGATTTTGGGTCAGGCTCGTGACGTTAAACAAGCGCTACCTGGGAGGCAACCCAGTTGATTGATTTTATCTGTATTATTTGTTTTGATTCTGCTTTAGTTGCATGATAGGGATTGAATATATGAGTGATCTGAGAATTTAATTGCAGGGAGAAAGTGAGGGGTATGAGTAGGAGGCACCTAGGTTAAGCTAGGAAGAAGAAAAGCACATCACGAAAGTGCCACTGAGCGGTAAATTGCCGCTGAGCGGTAGTGTCGCAGATTGGGCTTAGGTTGCCCCTTAGCGGAACCCGAGCCCATTAGGGTATTTTATACCCTAAGTCACGCTTTGGCCTCTATTTTCAGATTCTTCTCTGCACACACACTCCTAAACACTTTTCCAATGGTTCTCTACATTTTTCCTTTCATTCCTCTTTAGAAAATCTCCCTTCCACTCACTTTCTCACTAGTTTTCCATCTAAGTTTGGGGTTGGGAGAGAGCATCATTGATGGGGCTGAGTTTTTCAAAACACTAGAGCAAGATTTGTTTTATCAATCACTTTTTTTTAGAATAGGGTTTGATGTACTCAATTGGAAGCTTTGTCTGTTATGATGGTTTGCGTGTGATTGTTGGTTGATAAGTAATGCTTGATAATGCTTTGATGTTGATTGATGTTGAGATTGTGCACATTATATGCTTATACAGGTGGTTCACAAGTTGTGAACAAATGCAAGATGTTGTGATTGTGATTATGATGCTAAGCAGGATGTGTACATGTGGAATGTGAATGAGCTTATATGTGAGGTTTTGAGCTCCAGAGTTTTTGTGATTGAATGCTATTACTTTGAAAGCATGAATGATTTTGCCCAGGTTTTCTATGATTGAATTAATTTCTTGTTTGCATCATATGATCAAGGCCATTTGTTGGTAACCCTTTTGTTAGCCAACTGCAAGAATTTAGCCCACTAAAAGAGAGCACTATGTGTTCTATCATTTGAACCCTTAGCCTTGAACATAATTTGAAAACCCCTTGTGAAAAGCTTTACCTTGAGTTAAGTAGAAAATATTTTGTGGTATTGACAAATGTTCAAGTTTGGGGTTGTTGGGAAGTTATGAAAGCGAAATTGAAAGCATTGAGCTAAGAGCTAAAAACTAAGTATGTGAAAAGAAAAAGAAAAAGAGGAAAAAAACAGAAGAAAAAGCAAAGCTCAATGCAAAGGAAAGTTGGGAATAAGTAAGAATGATTGTGTTTATATGATTCTCTTAACTCAAGGGTTTTTTGATCTAGAAAAACCAATTTTCTTGTTAGCCCAGCCACATTATAAGCCATTGAAAAGTCCTTGTGATGATGCATGCTTGTGAATGTATTTGATTATGGTTAAATGAAAGGCAAAGTCAATTCTTGTGACATTGTGATAGTAGAGTGAATGAGTGATTACCTCTTATACACTTGTGTGTTTGAGTGAAACACTTTATCTAGTGAGGAAAAATTCCATGAGCACATGAACATCCATGCTTAGTGATTGATCATTCATGAAAAATGGCATTTGTTGGATATTAGGTGATTGTGTGAACACTAAAGCATGTGCATGTCTTGATTGAAGTCTTTGTCATGAGCTTAATTAAGTGATTACTTATCTTGAAAAGAGGATTTTTGAATGGAGTGAACCATTGTATTGATTGGTAGAAGATTCAGTTACATCTTCTTTGCTTGAGGACAAGCAAAGTTCTAAGTTTGGGGTTGTGATAACAGTTGAAAAACTGTTATTTTCATGCTTAAAATTGATACTAAAAGCGACCTTTAACACTTAGAAACTAGCTTAGAATCATGTTTTTGTTCATATTTTTAGAAATAAGAGAGTTGGAAAGGTTTATGCTTGATTTCAGTGTTTTATGCAGGTTTTAAGGTGAATTTGATGAAAGAAGTGAAGAAGGATAGAGATGGAATCAGAAAAGAACTCAAAAAGTGCAGAAGAAGAGAAGCCGCAAGTACCGCTCAGCGTCAGTTTACCGTTGAGCGACACTCAAGAACACCCGTTGGCTCTGCTGAGGGGTGAAAGTGCAGCTGAGGGGAGAATTGGCTACGCGCTGGTACCGCTGAGCGGTGGTATTTTGGGCTTAGGCCCACTTTTCTGTAATATTGCGAATAATATATAAGCTTTAGGACTTTCTAGGGTTTGTATCTTTGGCTGGAGACGAAGCAAACACACACCTTTCCACCCCTTGGAGGAAGATCTTGGATGCTAAGGCTACCTACTCATCTTTCTAGGGTTCTATCTTTCATTATTTCATTATTGTTCATCTAGTTTGACCATGAATATGGTGAACTAAACTCTTCTTGTTGTTGGGGAATCAATGTAATCTTGTGAAACTCTCATATATGGAATTTGTGTTTAAACATCTTATTTGAGATACATGCTTTCTTTCATCATTAGTTAGGGTTTTTGCCTCTTTGCTCAAAGCATGCATTGTTTAACTCATTCGATGTCATGATTATTGATTTTAGTGATATGGACACATACGGTAAAATCTAGATTCGGGGAATTTCTCCCAAAAGTAATATCGCCTAGACATAAGGATATGAGATTGGTTGCCTTTAAGCTTCTGTGCTTCAGAATTAATTATTAGGGATGCTAGGAATTGTATGAACTCGTAATTAAGGATAGGCTTTCTTCGCAAGGTAATTTAGAGAGTGGCATTAATGTTGATGAAAAGAATGATGAATTCCTAAAATATATGAGAGTGGATAAGATGAAATTGATTTCCCCAACAACATACTCATCGATATAATTCATTCCGTGTTTGTTTTCCTCTTTTCCATTGATCAAACTCATGCATACATATTTAATTATTGTCTTTTGCATTTGAAACTACAAGAATTTGTTCACAAGTCTTAAATAATCAACAAATCATATAACTAACTAGGCCGTGAGTCCTTTGGGAGAACGATACTTGGTCTTACCGAGTTTATTACTTGATACGATTCGGTCACACTTGCCGAGGGTTAAACATGTTTTTGGCGCCGTTTTTCGGTGTTCATAAATTTGTCATCAACCACGCCTGGGCGTCCCACTGATAATAGTTGAAAAACTGTTATTTTTATACTTAATTTTGACATCAAAAACAACCTTTATGACTTAGAAACTAGCTTGAAATCATGTTTTTGCTTATGTTTTGGAAATAAGACAGTTGGATGGGTTTTATGCTTGGTTTTCCTTGTTTGTGTAGGTTTTAAGATGAATTGAATATAAGAAGTGAAGTAGCCAGAAGTTGGACTCAGAAAAGGAAGAAAAAGTGCACAAAAGAAGAGCCGCAAGTACCGCTCAACGCCAATTTTACCGCTGAGTGGCACTCTGAAGTCCCGCAGTCAACGCTGAGAGGCAAAACTGCAGCTCAGCGTCAAAATAGAAGAATCACACTTACCATTGAGCCTTGGGCCGATTTTCTGTAATTTTTAGGAAGCTATATAATGTTTTAGCCATATTAGGGTTAGTATCTTTGGACAAAAAGAGGCGAAATCACACTTTCTTCACCGCTTGGAGGAGGATTTTCGATGCTCAAGCTCTATTCTTCACCTTCTAGGGTTCTATCTTTCATTCTTTCATTGTTTTTCATATAGTTTTACCATGTCTATGGTGAACTAAACCTTTATTGTTGTTGGGGAACCGATGTAATCCTTTGAAACTCTCATGTATTGAATTGGTTCTTTAATCTATATACTTTCTTTCATTAATTGTTAGGGTTTTTCTTCTATACTCTATGCATGGTTTCTTTAACTCATTCAATTGCATGGTCATTGATGTTATTTGTATGGATACATATAAGTAAATCTAGAATTGAAGAAATTCTCCTAAGAGCAATATTGCCTAGACATAGGGATAGGAGGATTGGTTGCCTTTAAGCTTCTGTGCGAATGTAATGCATGAATAATTGCTAGGGAGACAAGACATTGTAAACTAGTGATTAGGAGTAGGCTTTATTCACCGAGACAACGGGTTTAAGGTAAATTAGAAAGTGGCATTAACATTAATGAAGAAAGATGAATTCTTGAATAGATGAGAGTGGATAAGATGAATCGGAAACCCCAACAACATAATCATTCATATTATACATCAATCGTTTTTGCATCTTTCACGTCCATTGATCAAAACTTTGCAATCATGTTTATTTTTCATAGTTCAACAACAATATTTTCGGTTACAAGTCTAAGATAATCAACAAATCACATAATTGTTTAGGCCGTGAGTCCTTTGGGAAACGATACTTGGTCTTACCATTTTATTATTACTTGATACGATTCGGTACACTTGCCGAGGCTTAACACCAACTTAGGACGCTGAGCCCCAACGAAGTGGGTTTGGACCTGTTTTCTTTTATTTTTTAGTTCTATTTAAGGACTTGGACGTCCTAGGGATTGTATCTTTTGATGGCTTGAGCGTAGAAACACACTTTTTACCCCCTTGGGGGACAGATTTGGGGATGTGATAGCTCTCCTCTTCTCTTTCTTGGGGGCAGATTTGGGGATGTGACAGCTCTCCTTTTCTCTTTCTACGGTTTTTCTATCTCTTTCATTCTTTCATTCCATTTATTCATCTAGTTTTTCCATGATAATGGAGAACTAAACCTTATTTGTTGTTGGGAAATATTTAACCTTAAACTCTCATGTATTTGAATTTGTTCGAAATTATTATATGTTTCTTTCATTAATTGTTAGGGATTTTCTCCTTTGCTAAATTGATATATTTTATGATTTGTTTGAGTATTGGGAGATATCTTATGAATCACGATATGGATAATTTCTCTCGAAAGCAGTATTGCTCCCGAAAGCAGTAAAGCAGTATTCCAAGTTCCCTCTCATGTATGTAAGAATTCTTCTTTATGCATTAATGTTAGCGCCACACACTAAATCACTTAAACTCAATCCCTCGGTGAAATAAGTCTGTCCTTAATCACCAGTTCATGCAATTCCTAGCATTCCTAGTAATTAAATGTGAAGATCAAGAGCTTTAAGATGACCAAGACTCATACCCTCATCCTTGAGAAATATTACTCTTGGGAGTAATTCAAAAAGAACCTGAATTGTAAGGAACCTCCCAACACTCATACAATTCATAAATCATGCTATTGAATGAATTAAACAAAGCAAGTGTTGTAACAAATGAATTACTCTAACAATTAATGAAAAAACATATATGATTACGAATCAATTCAAATACATGAGAGTTCACAAGGTTACATCATCCCCCAACAACAAATAGATTTTAGTTCACCAAAGACATGGTGAAACTAGATGAACAATGGAGAAGAATGAGATAAAAAAACCCTAAAAGTTGAAGATGAAAGCTTCTACATCCAAATCCTCCTTCAGAAGGTGAAAAAGTGTGCTACTGTGCTCCTCCAGCCAAACATACAAAACCTAGGATGTCTGGATCCTTTAAATAGAGCGAAGACAGAACAGAAACAAGGCCCAGGCTCGTGTCACTAGCGCTCAAGCGCCCCACTTAGGGTGCCCAGGCGGTGAGCGATGGTTCCCTACGCTCAAGCCTCAGAAAGGACGCCCAAGCTTGTGCTTCTGGCGCTCAAGCGCCCCAAAAGGGGCGCTCGGGCAGTGAGCGGCACTCTTCTGCGCTTAAGCCTCTAAAAAGGGCACCCAAGCTTCGAGCACTCCTCCTTCTGGTGCTTTTCCAGGCCTTTCTGAGCTCCATCTTCATGGCATTTCATCTCTGTTTTCCATATTATCTCATTCCCTGCCAAAACAAGGGAAATTAGTCATTGATAACGGTTGAAAAATCGTTATTTTTATACTTAATTTTGACCTTAAAGACAACCTTTATGAATTAGAAACTAGTTTGGAATCATGTTTTTGCTTAAGTTTTGGAAATAAGAGAGTTGGATGGGTTTTATGCTTGGTTTCCATTGTTTTGGCACGAATTAATATGAATTAGATGAAAGAAGTTGAAGTAGTAAGGAGTTGGACTTAGGAAAGAAAGTAAAAGTGCACAAGAAGAGTCGTAGTCACCTCTGAGGGCCAAAACTGCAGCTGAGCGTCAATTTGAAGAACCGCACTTACCGCTGAGCGCCAAAAGTGCTGCTGAGCGCCAAAACTGCCACTGAGCACCATTAATTTGGGCTTGGGCCAATTTTCTGTAATTTTAATAAACTATATAAGGTTTCAGTCGACTTAGGGTTGATATATTTGGACAGAAAGAGGCGAAATCTCACTTTCTTCACCCCTTGGAGGCGGATTTTGGATGCGGAAGCTCCGATCTTCAAATTCTAGGGTTCTATCTTTCATTCTTTCATTGTTTTTCATCTAGTTTCACCATGTCTAAAGTGAACTAAACCTTCATTGTTGTTGGGGAACCGATGTAATCCTTTGAAACTCTCATGTATTGAATTGGTTCTTTAGTTTATATGCTTTACTTCATTAATTGTTAGGGTTTTTCTTCTATACTCTATGCATGCTTTCTTTAACTCATTGAATTGCATGATCATTGATGTTATTTGTATGGACACATATAAGTAAATCTAGAACTGAAGAAATTCTCCCAAGAGCAATATTGCCTAGACATAGGGATAGGAGGATTGGTTGCCTTTAAGCTTCTGTGCGAATGTAATGCATGAATAATTGCTAGGGAGACAAGACATTGTAAACTAGTGATTAGGAGTAGGCTTTCTTCACCGGGACATCGGGTTTAAGGTAAATTAGAAAGTGGCATTAACATTAATGAAGAAAGATGAATTCTTGAATACATGAGAGTGGATAAGATGAATCGGAAACCCCAACAACATAATCATTCATATTGTACATCAATCGTTTTTGCAAATTTCACGTCCATTGATCAAAACTTTGCATTCATGTTTATTTTTCATAGTTCAACAACAATATTTTCGGTTACAAGTCTTAGATAATCAACAAATCACATAACTGTTTAGGTTGTGAGTCCTTTGGGAAACGATACTTGGTCTTACCATTTTATTATTACTTGATACGATTTGGTACACTTGCCGAGTGTTAACAAGTTTTTGGCGCCGTTGCCGGAGACTCGTGGTTTAACTATTCTATTTGTGTGATTATTGATTAGCTTTGACTTGATTTTTGAATTTTTTATCTTTTTATGTTTTTAGTTTATCTTTTTATCTTTTTCTTTTTTGTTTTATCTTTTTATATTTTTGTTTTATCTTTTTATCTTTTTAGTTTATCTTTTCTATCTTTTTGTGCTAAGAATTGTTTCTAGGGTCTTGTTTTCTTGTGTATGCAGGATACAATTCGAACTACGACCAAGAAAATTTCGAAACCTCTTCTTGAAGGATTGGACGAAAGTAGAAGGAGGAGGAGAGTTCGAATTTCTAGAGAACTATTCCCTCCTCCGGAACTACTTCTACAACCCTCACCACAAAGGTTTGAACAAAGCATTGAAGATATGGCCGGAGAGAACAATGGTAGACATACTCTGGCAGATTACACCACGATTGTTGGCCCTCGTCACTTTAACAGTATAGCAAGGCCGAGAGTCAATGCTACAAACATGGAGGTGAAACCGGTGTTGATACAATTGGTGAAGAACAACCAATTTAATGGACTGTCTCATGAAAGTCCATATGAGCATCTAACCACATTCAACGAGATTTGCCACACTGTGAAGATCAATGGTGTGCCGGATGACACTTGTTAAAACCCGGCAAGTGTACCGAATCATATCAAGTAATAATAAAATGGTAAGACCAAGTATCGTTTCCCAAAGGACTCACGGCCTAAACAGTTATGTGATTTGTTGATTAAATTAGACTTGTAAACGAAATCATTGTTGTTGAATTATGAAAAATAAACATGAATGCAAGGTTTTGATCAATGGAATTGAAAGATGCAAAAACGGTTGATGTAGAATATGAATGATTATGTTGTTGGGGTTTCCGATTCATCCTATCCACTCTCATGTATTCAAGAATTCATCTTTCTTCATTAATGTTAATTCCACTTTCTAATTTACCTTAAACCTGATGTCTCGGTGAAGAAATCCTACTCCTAATCACTAGTTTACAATGTCTTGTCTCCCTAGAAATTATTCATGCATTACATTCGCACAGAAGCTTAAAGGCAACCAATCCTCCTATCCCTATGTCTAGGTAATATTGCTTCCGAGAGAATTTCCCCAATTCTAGATTTACCTATATGTGTCCATATAGATAACATCAATGATCATACAATTGAATGAGTTAAACAAAGCATGCATAGAGTAAAGAGGAAAAACCCTAAAAATTAATGTAGCAAAGCATATAAAATATAGAACCAATTCAATACATGAGAGTTTCAAAGGATTACATCGGTTCCCCAACAACAATGGATGTTTAGTTCACCATAGACATGGTGAAACTAGATGAAAAAAATTGAAAGAATGAAAGATAGAACCCTATAATTTGAAGAAAGGAGCTTTCGCATCCAAAATTTGCCTCCAAGGGGTGAAGAAAGTGTGATTTCGCCTCTTTCTGTCCAAAGATCCCAACCCTAGGTCGACTAAACCCTTATATTGTTTATTAAAATTTAGAGAAAATAGGTCCAAGCCCAATTAAACGGCGCTCAACGACACTTTTGGCGTAAGTGGTAAGTCCATCTCTTCAGAATGATGCTCAGCTGAAGTTTTAGCCCTCAGAGGTGACTGCGGTGCTTCAGAACGCCGCAAAGCAGTAAAAGTTGCGCTGAGCGGTGAATGCGACTCTTCTTTTGTGCACTTTTACTTCCTTTCCTGAGTCTAGCTCCTTACTACTTCAACTTCTTTCATCTAATTCATCTTAATTCCTGCCAAAACAGGGAAAACCAAGCATAAAACCCATACAACTCTCTTATTTCCAAAACTTAAGTAAAAGCATGATTTCAAGCAAGTTTCTAAGTCATAAAGGTTGTTTTTAGTATCAAAATTAAGTATAAAAATAACGGTTTTTCAACCGTTATCACAACCCCAAACTTAGAATTTTGCTAGTCCTCAAGTAAACAAAATGTAACTTAGTCTTCCGCCAATCCATACAATGGTTCACCACATTCAAAAACTCTTTCTTTCCAAGACAAGTAATTACTCAAATCAGCTCATCAAAAAGAATTCAGTCAAGATGCACACATGCTTTAATTCAATCAAACTCATTGTGGTGTTCACATAGTCACATAGTATCCAACAAATGCTATTCTCATGAATGATCAATTAACTAAGCATAGATGTAATCATGTGCTCATGGAATTATTCCTCACTAGATAAAGTGTTTCACTCAATCACACAAGTGTATAGAGGTCACTCATTCACTCTACTATCACAATGTCACATGAATCAACTTTGCCTTTCATTTAACCACAATCAAATACACTCACAAGCAAGCATCATCACAAGGACTTTTCTCTGGCTTATAATGTGGCTGGGCTAAGAAGAAAATTGGTTTTTCTGGATCACAAAATCCTTGAGTTAAGAGAATCACAACCATTCTTACTTCTTCCCAACTTTCTTTTGCATTGAGCTTTTCTTTTTCTTTCTTTTCTTTCCTTTTTATTTTGCTTTTCACATGCTTAGCTCAATGCCTTTTATATTCCCCTTTTAGACTTCCCAACAACCCCAAACTTGAACATTTATCAATACCACAAGATATTTTCAACTCAACTCAAGGTAAAGATTTTCAAAAAGGGTTTTCTATCATGTTCAAGGCTAAGGGTTCAAAGGATAGAACACATTGTGCTCTCTTTATTGGGCTAAAATCATGCATTTGGCTAATAAAGGGTTACAACCAAATGGCCTTGATCATATGACACATACAAGCAAGTGATTCAATCATAGAAACCTGGGCAAAGTCATTCATGCTTTCAATGTAATAACATTCAATCACAAAAACTCTAGAGTTCAAAACCTCACACATAAGCTCATCCAATCATTCCACATACACATCCTGCTTAGCATCTTAATCACAATCACAACATCATGCATTTGTTCACATAGCTTGTGAACAACCACCTGTATATCAACATATAGTGCATAATCTCAACATCAATCACTATCCAAGCATCATCAAGCAATACTCATCATGTGTAAATCACAAGCAAACATCATAGCAGATAAAGTTTCACACTGAGTACATCACAACCTATTCTAATAACAGAAGCAAATAAGTTCAACAGTACAAAACAAAAGATAGAAAAAATCCTGTCTAGAGGTGATAGCATCCATCAGTAGATGCTATCTCAGCTCCTCATCAACCCATGCTGTCATCCGAATCTTCCTCCTCTCCTTCATCTTCAACATCTTCAAATTCATCATCATCATCCTCAACATCATCTATAGCTGGATCTTCAGCTGCTCCAGCTCCACTAGCCTGAGCTTGTTCCTCTGGCCATGCTACCACATTGTTGAATTCATCCATGGTCCACCGATGTCCTAGGGGTGTATCATACATCCCAATGATCATCTCTGCTGTGGCCACCTGTCCTCTGTGGATAGACTGCATCCTAGCATTCATAAGAGACAGATACATATCTCTCATCTGAAACGGCTCTACATCATGAGGCTGTGCAGGTGCTCGTGATGGTTCTCTCCTTCTAGAAGGCTGGCGTGGTGGTACTGGCTGAGCTGCCTCATCCCCACCACAATACTGCCTATAGTAGGCCTCATCAATCGCCTTCCTAGGCCTCTCAAACGGCGGTGTAGAAATATTCACTCCACCTAGCTCACAAAGGTGTGTGATCAGAGAAGAATGACCCAAAGGTGCCTTGTTGTTCATAGTATTTGCACACACCTGTATCTCATTGGCTATGACCTGGCCAATGATAATGCTCATCCCTCTCAGCACACAGTACAGAAGAAGAGCCTTGTTGACAGTAATATCAGAGACATGCGAACAAGGCTGGATGTTGTCATGAGAGAATACCATCCAGTACTTTGCTAAAGGAGTCAAATCAGCTCTCCTGATATTCACAACATCACCATTCCTATTTCTCTAAAAGTGCCCTCCAGGCACACAAAGCACGCTTTCCACATCAACAAAGTCTGCTCCTTCTTCCATACTCAGAGCAAACTAACACTGCTCACCAGCCCATTCTGTATTTAAGAACTTGTTAATTGGATCAGGATCATACCGAATGGTGTGTCCTCCAACATAGCTCGTATATTGCTCGGTGGGATAATCACCCAATCGCCTTGCACATTGTGTGAATCATGAGCAAGCAGCTCCTTCCATTCTCCTCCTCTGTTGATGCTACATTGTGTTGTGTTCGTGTAATCTCCAAAAATGAAGAAATGAATGACCTCCGCCCTTTTCTCAGTGGCTGCTAGACCTTAAATGAAAGATGATTCCACCCTCATTCATGTTGCTGGACGCGTCAGCTACTGGACGCTCAGCCTTTTATTTGTTGGACGTGATGCCCTTTATTTTATTGAGTCTGTGTGCTTCTTTCCAGCCCGTGACACCACTCTGTAACGTGCAGCTCTCGCTTTATTCCATCCAACCCCCTTTTTCCAAACCTGCTCAAAATTAAATTGTCATGGGCCGTGTGGGTGGCGACTGCCCACTTCTCATTCCATCACCGCTTCTTCATTCTAAAGGAAAAGAAAAGAAGCTTCTTCAAATGCAGCCCATCCCGTGTGCACCTCTCCAAATGAAGGCCTGTTTTCTCCCAAGCCAACTGGACACTCCATGTGCACAAGCCCAAAATGAAATCAGCTCCTCTCTTTTCTCCAAGTAAATAAATTACCGCATGCGCCTCCAAAAGGTAAATCCCCCATGTGTTTCTCTCCTTAGGGTGGGGCAGCACCACCAAATATTAATTACCCATGGGCTTCCTGGACGTCACTCCCGTTTCCAATAATGAAGCACCCCTTTTTCATAAACTCAGAGTTAAATCACCGTAGTGCCCTCCTTCTTATGCACACTTCTTTTGTGGAGAGTTTTGAATTATGTGACAGTCCTCCAAATGTCCCAAAATATTATCCAACAATTTCCCTACAATTAAAAATGCAAATAATTAGCCTTAGATAATTCAAATTAATTAAAATAAGAATTTCTGGTCAAATTAAGCACAATTAGAAAAAATGGGGAAATACTGGACATTCAAGCACAATTCCCTAATTAAATCTAGCACAATAAGCTAAGTGAAATCAAGAAAATATTGACTCATCACCCCCCTTCATGTATTTTCCAGTAATGTCATTATTTATCGATATGTGTATAATAGGAAGTACATTGATTATATTATGTTCTTTGTTTATATTTAGTGGATTGTATTATGGGATATTTATTTATTCTAGGACTGAATTTTATGCAAGTCTATATAGATGGTAACAGATACAAACCTGCTACTGAAAAAAAAAACATCACTTTTTATACTAGTCCTTGCCTTAACCAATATAGAAAGTTACTTTTTATACTAGTAATTCTTAATTTTTATACCGGTTATACTCACAACCTGTATAAAAAGTTTACCTCATTGAAATTGTTTTTGTCCCTAGCAAACTTTCTATATTATTTCATGACCGATATATAAAATGGATATTTTATACCGGTTGTACAACTGATATAAAAAGTCAAAGGTTTAAACTCTCGGATCGTCCTCGTATTTGTATGGGAATCTCAAGTGGGTCCTTTTATTGAAAACGGTCTCAATTGGGTCCTAATGTTTGAAAAATTGAGCCAATGAAACCCTCTCTGTTAAGTTTTCACAGACTGTGTTAATAGATGTTGTCCTGTTTATGTGATATGCATTGTTTTATTATGTGGAATATTTATTTAAATTAAAAATATGGCAAAATTTAATTGGTTTATGTTAAAATAATAGATTTAGAATCAATTCTTCCACCTACCATACACGGGCATAATAAGCTCAAGACTTTTAAATTGTCGGTCCTTCTCCTTCTCAATAATTTCACGAACCTCAGGATCGACTTCAGTCAAGCCATGGTCCAGGAAGTTACTTCCATCACCTCCAATTTCAGGAACAGAGAAAGATAAAGACGACGATTTCCTAGTGACTAAACTCCCTTCAATAGGGGAAGCTTTGCATGGCTTCATATTGCAGAACTTCACTTTAGATACAAACCTACAGTTATTGCCATACCCCTTTTTTACGCATCTACAGTCAAGAAAATATAAATCGGCACACGCTTTCTTCTTCGCTTTGACTTGTCATATGCAGAACAAGCCCAATAGAGCAACTTCAATACACACAGTACCATGTTCTCATAATTCACAATACCCGTAATCAACCCAGTAAAAAAGATTTAATTTTGCCTTCAGGGCAAGAAAGAAAAATACCCAACACCCAACAACAATTAAAAAAGTTAATCAAATTACAGTACCTGTAGATGAGGAAGTGTTTTGCTTGGATCAACGATTAGATCCTCGCTTCTTCTTCTTCTCCTTTTCGTCGTCGTCAAACCTCTCTACCAAGTATCATTCGGCCGTGATCCTCATATCTCTCGAAATTAAAAAAAGACGAAGAAAAAATTGTTGGTACCAGCAATCTGTATCGTCGAGTCGCGCAACAGAATAAAATAACGATAAGTGTGTTCGATCAATTAAAATGGTTACTTTAATTTTCTTACAAAGATATTATCAAACAATTGATGTGCAAAAAATATAAAGAGTGTATGAGTAGAAAAATCACACAAAATGATTTTTATACTAGTTTCAATCAAAAGATTCTACGTGCAGTCGTTAATCACTATAAATAGTGATTAACCTTTTCACTAAAATATTGTTCACAGATTTACAATATGATGAAATACAAATAAGAACAAAAAGAACATTCCTTCGACAAACGAACCGGAAGTGAACTGCTCAGCCAACTTGAAAAGAACCGCTCTGACCTTTGACACACAAAGCGCGAGCTTCTCCTATTCACAAGACTTGATAATGAGCACGAACTAGCACTTGAGAACTTCCTCAGATTGTGCACTGTATTCTCAAAATCACAAAGTTACTTTTTAAGGATTTGAAAGAGAGTGTATATATAACCTAATGATTTGAAATGACATATTACAACTGCTAGTGATAATCGATTATTGTAAGTGATAATCGATTATCTGCGAGACTTAGAACAGTTTGAATATTGACTCTTCAAACCACTCGACTTCAGTTCTTCAACTCCTTCTACCATTGGGCTTGAGCCCTGATCACCTTCTGTCGTTCAGTTCTTCTCTTTATTGCCTTTAATTGTTCGGATCGAGTCCTTATCACCTTTTGTCGTTCGACTTGGTTCCTTACAGCTTTCCAACGTTCGGCTTGATTCCTTACTATCTTCCATCGTTCGACGCAAACTACTTGGTCTCAGTCATACCTCACATGGTCTCGGTCATGGCCTTCACCGCTCAGTCAGAAATGCTTATATCTCACAACTTTCCACCATTTGACTCAATACTTGTATACTTTCCAACTCTTGACATTTTTCTTCTACAGCATTAGTTGGACACAATATCGTTCGGCTTGTGTTTGACGTCGTTCAGTTTTTAATTGTGTTCGGCCTGTGTTCCAACGTCGTTCGGTCTTCAACTACATTCGGCCAATGATTGTCTTGTGTTCGACTTTGTTCGCTCTTCAACTGTTAGTGACCGTTTGATCTTTAACTACTATACACCGTTTGATTTTCCTCGTAGACCAACATATAGGAATGCTTTGAAACTTAATACAACAAGAATCTTCATATTCTTCACTTTGTAGCATCATCAAAATCATTATCTTCAAGACACTAATACTCCTCATTGGTAACAAAAATCCTTTTTGAAATAAAATATAAGAAGAGGAAAACTAAGCTAGAAGAAGGAGGTCTTCCATTGCAATGTCCACCTTGTGTTGCTTCGCGAGCTTCTTAGCTTGAGGCGTGGCCATGATATTCCTTGGCCTATTGGAAACAGACTTTGCCGGAGGACGAGGTGGTGGAGTAGTCTCCGGAGAAGCGGCGGCGGCGGAGGCGATTTCATCGTCTGCAACGACGATGGCAGTGACGGGGGAAGACGGTGATGGAGGGACATGGTGTAAGGGTTCCAGAACCTTCCTATTTTTTTATTTTTTTATTTTACTAAATTACAAGTCATAATTTAATTATTTTCATATAATAAAATGATTCATCTCAACATATTTACTGTGCACCACGTCATCACATTTTCACGCCGTTTCTGACCACGTAACCGAAAGGGCTTAATTGTTTCAATTTTTCAAAATTTAGAATTGAATTGAGACCGTTTTAAACAAAAGGACCTATTTGAGATTCCACTACAAAGACGAGGACCATCCGAGAGTTTAAACCAAAGTCAAATACTTTTTATACGTCTACTTCTATATCGGTTTGAAAATTCATATAATAAGTCATTTTAACATATGTAAAAAGACTTTAGCATAGTAAATTAAGTTGTATATTTTGACCATCAACGAAAATGTATAATATTAAGAAAAGTAAATTACACATTTATAAAGTTATAAAAAACTATAGAAGAAACATATATATATATATATATATATATATATATATGTGTGTGTGGTTTAATCATTCAGGAAGTCCCTATTTTCGGGCAGAATTTCAATTTGGTCCTTTTCTTTTCTCGACGTCTCTATTGGGTCCTTGATGACAAATTTATGAACACCGAAATACGGCGCCACAAATTTATGAACACCGAAATACGGCGCCACAAATTTATGACGTCTCCCAGATTTTACCAAGTTTTTAATTTTAAAACTATCTAAATACACATCATTCAGCCACGTCAATTAAAAACTCAGTCCAGTGTGCCACGTCATCCAAAGACTAACGTCGTTGGGCTCAATTTAATGGCAGGGACCGAATTGTTGCAATTTTTACAAAAATAGGACCCAATTAAAACGCCGAGAAAGAAAAGGACCAAATTGAGATTCTGTCCGAAAATAGGGACTTCTGAATGATTAAACTTTTATATATATATATATATATATATATAAAAGCCTTTAAAGTTCCTTTTATCGTAAACATTCAAAACGATAATGGACATCTGATGAATATCAACTCAATTTTCTATACTGAGAAAATAAAGTGTTAAACTTGTCCTTGCTAAAATGATATTCGTTATCTTTTAAACTTCAATCATGGAAGACAAGAGATTACTCAAAAAAAACCAAAAGGAAATGAAAGTGTAAGTCCCATTAAAACAAAAGTTTTGTCGGCCATTGTTAATGCTTTTCCCTGTATATCAGGTATCATGCGCAAACATTTTATAAAGGCGTTTTGAGAATAAATAAATTAATTCGTTTAAAAATTAAAATTAATTTATATATATGTAAACTTGTTTTTATTAATTTGTTAAAATATAATTATTAATTTATTTACGAGGTAATTTTTACTTGTACGAAACTAACACTTTTTTTTATAATTTTTGAAGTGTTGATGAAAGATTTACTTTCAAAAATAGAATCTAACAACTATTAATCTTCTTATCCACACTTTTTGAATTATATATTGTAGTAAAGAGAACTGATGCTTTTCTTTTACTAAAGGGTCTTTTCTTTTTCTTCCCAACAGAAAAGGCTGTGCATATTTAGAATTCGAGTTGTAGAGAAAATTCTGAAATGTTCTGTGTAATCTTTAGCTGAAATGGAGATAATTAATAAACTTTTATATTATTATAACTATTTTAAGCAAATATAACACTATCAGAAACAAAGGAAAAAACATATCATGTACTAGTTAAATTGTGTCTTAGCAAATATTTTTTTATATTGTTATAACTTTTAATGTATTCGTCTGTTATATTTTAAATTTTTAGATGTGTTTCACTATATATATATATATATATATATATATATATATCATTGCCATTCCTTGGCAAACCGTCCTCTTGCAGATTTGTCTTTCCATATATTTTAAAGTACTCCATGAGTTTTATTCTACACAAACTACTGCTTGCTTTGTGGTTGTGCTGGAGTTCTTCTGTTCATGTTCACCCAGCAGATGAAAGTTTAAAGCCCGGTGATACATTTAAATTTTCTTCACCGTTACTATATTCCAAGAATCGCAGATATTTTATTGAATTTTATCCGGTTGGAATTCCGGGTGAAATCGAAGATTTTACTTATTTGGCAGTCTTCAGTGAAATCGAAGATATTGTAGTCTGGGAGGGTAATAGAGAACAACCTGTCGGCCAGAGGGATGTAGTTCTATCCCTAAACTTCTCTGGCGTGCTGAAAATAGAATCTCGACGTGTCAAGAAACCAATTATTCTCTATTCTCCTCCTCAACCTATCAACAACACTGTGGCCACTTTGCTGGACTCAGGCAACTTTGTACTTCAACAACTTCACCCCAATGGCACAAACATTCTTCTGTGGCAGAGTTTTGATTATCCCACTGACACTTTGATCCCCACCATGAAGTTAGGGGTTAATCACAAAACACGCCGTCATTGGTCACTTGTTTCACAGTTGACCGATTCGGGTGCGACTGCAGGTGCCTTTAGTCTTGAATGGGAACCCAAGGAACAAGAACTGATCATAAGAAGACGAGGAAAAGTTTGTTGGAAAAGTGGGAAAATGAAGAACAATAGATTTGAGAACATTCCAGAAGATGCACAACGTGTGTTGAAGTACAACATAGTGTCTAATAGGGAAGAAGACTCGTTCTCTTTCACATCTACAAATGAAAACCTTATAAGTCGGTGGACCCTATCGTATAGTGGGCGGTTAGTTTACAAGAACGGATATGTTGCAAGGGCTGATCTGTGTTTTGGATATAATAACACAGGAGGGTGCCAAAGATGGCAGCATATACCTAAATGCAGGAGTCCTGGTGAAGTGTTCACCAAAAAGAGTCTTCGCTCTAATTACGAAAATGTAACCTATGACCAAAATCAGAATATTAGTCACAGTGATTGTGAGGCTGCTTGCTGGAGCGATTGCGATTGCAATGGATTCAAAGAAGTGTATCTTGATGGAACTGGATGTAGATTCTATCGTTGGAATTCATCCAAAGATATTATAGTTGACGGCAGTGTTTCGGGTGAAGACTTTTACATACTGGAGAACCCAGGGAACATATATACAGCAAAGACAACATTTACCCCTCATCATCACGGTTGGTCTAATGCTAACTTCATTTCATTTTTCATAGAAAAAAAGAAGTTTTACTCTAAAATATATACAGTAAAGTTTAAAGATTCCAATGATACTCTAAATTGCATAGACTATGAATAGTTTTTGAGAATTTCTTTGTTTGCTAAAAATTTTCTCTTATAGTCATTTTACTGCAACGATTAACAACGGCTTTCAAAAAGTATAAAGCCATAAAATTAATAATTGATACTTGAAGATTTGTAATTATTGGATGCAGGTACAAAAAGGTGGATATGGATAAGTACAGTGGCAGCCACTTTACTGATAATATGCACCTCCATGCTATTCCTAGCCATAAAGAAACGAAAACATGTGCTTCAAGGTAATTGGATTCAAACTCCATGTTAAAAAGTTATTTTTTTATACTTTAGTATTCCTTTTTTTCATCTTAACAGAGAAGAAACGGAAAGAAATGGAGATGAAATTATCTCAAATCGAAGATTTTGAGAATGATTTGAAAAAGGGACATGGATTGAAAGTATTGGATTATGAATTGGTTTTGGCGGCCGCAAATTGGTTTTCATCGGAAAATAAGTTAGGACAGGGAGGTTTTGGACCAGTTTATAAGGTGATTGAAATTATTAAGTTTATGTATTGTTAATTTTGTTTTGAGTATTCATGACCTCTTTTTATCTCATTTTATTAGGGAACTTTGCCAACAGGAGAGGAGGTTGCTATAAAAAGACTTTCAAAAAGTTCAACACAGGGAATTGTGGAATTTAAAAACGAAGTAACACTTATAAGTGAACTTCAGCACATGAATCTTGTTCAACTACTGGGTTGCTGCATTCATGAAGAAGAGAAGATTCTAATTTACGAGTATATGCCTAACAAAAGCTTGGATTTCTATCTTTTCGGTGAGCAATGTTAATGATTATCCAAACACATGTGGGTTTTAAGATTGATCTTCCTCAACTATACAATTGTTTTTTTATGATAGATTTACCATAAATACTCATGTTTTCATATGTATAACATCATGAAGAAAAGTTACTTTTGCTTTTTACTTTTGTAGTATACATTCTAATGCATATCACTATCATTACTGTATGACTATGGAGAAGATTGTACAAGAAGCAAATTACTAAATTGGAATAAACGCTTCAACATAATACAAGGAATTGCTCATGGATTATTGTATCTTCACAAATACTCAAGACTCAAAGTCATTCATAGAGACTTGAAAGCCAGTAACATACTTCTAGACGAGAACATGAATCCAAAAATTTCAGATTTTGGAATGGCTAGAATGTTTACCGAACAAGAATCCGTGTCAAATACGAACAGGGTTGTTGGGACATAGTGAGCTTGCTTGACTCTTTATTATATTTATTTTATATTAATGTATAACTAAAATTTATCTTGCATGTAATATTTCTTGCAGTGGTTATATGTCTCCAGAATATGCTATGGAAGGAGTTTTTTCTACAAAGTCTGATGTCTACAGCTTTGGAGTATTGTTGCTTGAAATAGTTAGTGGGCGAAAAAACACTAGTTTTTATGATGATGACCACCCAATAAATCTAATAGGACATGTATGTAAAATAAACTATGATGAATTTGTTTTTTGGCATGATATTTTGTGTCTAATTTCTAAAATACTTGTAGGTATGGGAATTATGGAAAGATGACAAGTGTTTTGAATCAGTGGATCCATCATTAGAGGATACATTTGTATATGATGAAGCGCAGAGGTGTATTCATGTTGGTCTCCTATGTGTTGAACAATATGCAAATGATCGACCAACAATGTCTGACGTTATATCAATGTTGACAAACAAGAGTGAAATAGTGTCTTCACCTAAAAGACCAGCATTCTATGTTCAACGAGAGATGCTTAACGAAAATTTATCTTCTGCGGGATTGTGTACTGGTTCCACAGTAGAAATTACTACTTCCTTGGAAATAGAATAATGTTAGTGAGTTATATATAATGTTAATGTTAGTTTTTGTTAAGTTAATTGTTTTCATGTGAGAGAGCCAGCTGTTATGCATAGCCTATTTTTATGTAATTGCCTTGAGGTTGTTCTCTTGGAGTGGAAAGCCATATAAGATTTCCTTTTTAGAGATGTGTAGTTTTTTATTTAATTTACATAAATTTAAAATAAAAAGTTAAAATAGTTAATAACTAATAACAATTTATACTACACCTTTTTATTTTGTTTGTTTTATTGTGTTAGTTGTACGAGCACTTCTTAATGACATGTAACCATTTTATTTTTTAATTTACGAGAATAAGATCCATCTTTATTTTGCTTTATGTGTATGTGTTCTTTGTTTGTCACTATTCTTGTGAAAAATAAGGAACGATACAAGAGAGGATTAAATTATGTTTCTAAAATTTTGTAGTTTTTTTTTCATATATTGTCTGTAATTACAATCTCAAATAATACTAAAAAGGGTTTTAAACAAAGAATGAGATATTTTCACATCTTCTAGTTCAAGTTTTTTGTTTCCTTCGTTAGTTAAGCGAGATATAATATAAAAGTTCAAGGAAGGAAAAGATACTAAATATTTTTATACTTTTACACAACTTCATCTTCATTTGATCATGTAGACCATTTTCAATTCTTGCACAACTATTTAAGTTTCATTACATGTACTCAGGATGTGAAGTATGCATAAATATTCGTTTTAGGCCACTTCTGACTCAAACCATGTGCTCTCTCACAAGTCACTCCTGGTTTGACCCATATTCTTTTAGCTCTCAACCACTTTTGACTAATCTTGTTCCAGTATTCTTTTTCTATTACATTTCTGACGCAATTCGGTATTCTTTTGAAAATTCGCTCCTAGCTTATACAAACACAAGGTTTGAGTCATCAACAAATCACTTTATATGTCACTATAAAATCTAGACTCTCTCATTAGTTTGTTGGAATGAAAAAAAAAACAATTTTATTATAAAGCTTTTTAAAGTGTAAGTAAAATTGTATAGAAAATTTTCACTTATAGCATTTGCTTTTACATCTTCTTCGAAAAAAATTCTTTGTAAACTTATGAAGAGATGACCTTTGTAAGGGCTTTTTTCCTCCATTGAGTAGGTTTGCACTAACTTGGATGTCTTCTTCCTCTTTTTTCTCGTCTGTTGAGCATTAACTTTGAGTGGTATTTAATGCATTTCATCCAACATTTTGAAATTACTAGAGAGGGTTGTTCTGCCTCTCTTAGGTCACGGCCTATGAAGCCTCCACACTGGCCTCTTCCTTAACCTCAGCCTTCTTGTCTATGGCCCCAACCACCATTGCTCTGGTGAATGTGTTAAGACTCTGGCAAGTGTACCAAATCGTATCAAGTAATTGAGATGATTTGTTGAATAAGAAAGTTGAAGGTGAATTTGATGGCTTTTGTGCTAGATTTCAGTGTTTTCAACAGGAATTGAGATGATTTGGAAGAAGATTTGAAAGTAGTAAGGAGTTGGAACTCAGGAAAAGATGGAAAAGCATCAAAGAAGGGAGATCGCAACAACGTTGAGCGCCACTTTTGGGGGCCACCAACGCCAAAGTGTTTTTCTATTAAGTTGTGTGAATAAGAGAGTTGAGGTTGAATTTGATAAATTTATGACTAAATTTCCTTGTTTTGACAGGAAATGAGATAATACGGAAAGCAGAGATGAAGTGCCAAGGAGATGGAGCTCAGAAAGGCCTGGAAAAGCACCAGAAGGGAGGAATGCTCGAAGCTTGGGCGCCCTTTTTGGAGGCTTAAGCGTAGAAGAGTGTTGCTCACCGCCTGAACCATCGCTTGGGTGAAGCTTTTTTAGGCTTAAGCGCCAGGAACCACCGCTTACCGCCTGAACGCCCTAAGTGGGGCGCTTGAGCGCCATCGACATGTGCCAGACTTCGTTTCTATTCTGTTTTCGCTCTATTTAAAGGACCCAGACGTCCTAGGTTTTGTATCTTTGGCAGAGGGAGCGCAACAGCACACTCTTTCAGTTTCTAGAGGCGGATTTGGATGCGGGAGCTTCCATCTTCTACTTTTAGGGTTTTTTTTTATCTCATTCTTCTCCACTATTCATCTAGTTTCACCATCTCTATGGTGAACTAAACACTATTTGTTGTTGGGGGATGATGTCACCTTGTGAACTCTCATGTATTTGAATTGATTCTTAATAATATATGCTTTTTCATTAATTGTTATAATAATTCATCTGTTACAACGCTTGCTTTGTTTAACTCGTTCAATAAAATGATTTATGAATTGCATGAGTGTCGGGAGGTTCCTTACAATTCAGGTTCATATTGAATTACTCCCAAGAGTAATATTTCTAAGGGATTAGGGTATGAGTCTTGGTCATCTTAAAGCTCTTGATCTTTGATAACAATTGAAAAACTGTTATTTTTATACTTAATTTTGACCTTAAAGACAACCTTTATGACTTAGAAATTAGTTTGAAATCATGTTTTTGCTTAAGTTTTGGAAATAAGAGAGTTGGATGGGTTTTATGCTTGGTTTTCCTTGTTTTAGCAGGTTTTAAGATGAATTGGATGAAAGAAGTGAAGTAGCAAGGAGTTAGATTCAGAAAAGGAAGAAAAAGTGCACAAAAGAAGAGCCGCAAGTACCGCTCAACGCCACTTTTACAGTTGAGTGGCACTCTGAAGTCTCGCAGTCACCGCTGAGGGACAAAACTGTAGCTGAGTGTCAAAATAGAACAACCGCACTTACCGCTGAGCGCTAATTACCATTGAGCGCCATTTTATTGGGCCTTGGGCCAATTTTCTGTAATTTTTAGAAAGCTATATAAGGTTTTAGTCGGAATAGGGTTAGTATCCTTGGACAGAAATAGGCGAAATCACACTTTCTTCACCCCTTGGAGGAGGATTTTGGATGCTCAAGCTCTATTCTTCAACTTCTAGGGTTCTATCTTTCGATCTTTCATTGTTTTTCATCTAGTTTCACCATGTCTATGGTGAACTAAACCTTCATTGTTGTTGGGGAACCGATGTAATCCTTTGAAACTCTCATGTATTGAATTGGTTCTATATTCTATATGCTTTCTTTCATTAATTGTTAGGGTTTTTCTTCTATACTCTATGCATGCTTTGTTTAACTCATTCAATTGCATGATCATTGATGTTATTTGTATAGACACATATGAGTAAATCTAAAACTGAAGAAATTCTCCCAAGAGCAATATTGCCTAGACATAGGGATAGAAGGATTGGTTTCCTTTAAGCTTCTGTGCGAATGTAATGCATAAATAATTGCTAGGGAGACAAGACATTGTAAACTAGTGATTAGGATTAGGCTTTCTTCACCGAGACATCGGGTTTAAGGTAATTTAAAAAGTGGCATTAACATTAATTAAGAAAGATGAATTCTTGAATACATAAGAGTGGATAGGATGAATTGGTAAACCCCAACAACATAATCATCCATATTTTACATCAACCATTTTTTCATCTTTCAATTCCATTGATCAAAACCTTGCATTCATATTTAATTTTTTCAATTCAACAACAATGTATTTGTTCACAAGTCTAATTTAATCAATTAATCACATAACTATATAGGCCGTGAGTCCTTTGGGAAATGATACTTGGTCTTACTATTTTATTATTACTTGATACGATTTGGTACACTTGCTGAGGGTTAACAAGTTTTTGGCGCCGTTGCCGGGGACTCGTGGTGTAACTATTCTATTTGTGTGATTATTGATTATCTTTGACTTGATTTTTATCTTTTTATCTTTTTGTTCTTTTTATTTATTTTTATCTTTTATATCTTTTTATCTTTTGTCTTTTTATCTTTTATCTTTTTAGTTTATCTTTTCTCCCTAACAATTGTTTCTAGGGTTTTGTGTTCTTGTGTATGCAGGATACAATTCGAACTAGGAGCAAGAAAACTTCGGAACCTCTTCTTGAAGGATTGGACGAAAGTAGAAGGAGGAGGAGAGTTCGAACTTCTAGAGAATTATTTCCTTCTTCGGAAACACTTCTACAACACTCACCACAAAGATCTAACCAGAGCACTAAAGAAATGGCCGAAGAGAACAATGGTAGACGCACTCTGGCGGATTACATCAATGTTGTTGGCCCTCTTCACTTTAATAACATTGCTAGGCCGAGGGTCAATGCTGCAAGCATGGAGGTGAAAGTGGCGTTGATACAATTGGTAAAAAGCAACCAATTTAATGGGCTATCACATGAAAGTCCGTATGATCATCTCAGCACATTCAACGAGATTTGCAACACTGTAAAGATCAATGGTGTGCCGGATGAAGCGATAAAGCTTAGTTTGTTTCCTTTCTCATTGGGAGGCAATGCTAAGTTATGGTTGAATTCTTTTCCGGAACGTAGCTTTGTTGAATGGGAAGTCGTGGTTTCAAAGTTACTAAACAAGTACTTCCCACAATCAAAAATCAACAACGGGAAGCAAGATATTTCTTCTTTTAGATAAGGCATGGAGGAGACGCTAGGTCAAGCATGGGATAGATACAAAAGTTTGTTGAGAAAAACGCCCACTCATGGCTTTGACGAAGCAACAATAGTCCTTCTTTTCCTTGGAGGTCTTGGTTAACAAACCAAATTAATGCTAGATGCCTCGGCTGGAGGTAATATCAAATGCAAGACCCAGAGGAAGCCACATAATTGATAGATAACATGGCTACTAATGACAATGAGATGCATAATGAACGAGGAGTTTTACCTCAACAAAAGGGAGTTTTACAATTGCAATCTCATGATGCCTTGCTCGCACAAAATAAAATCATAACTCAACAGTTGGAGAATTTGACAAAGACACTTGCTCAGTTGCCAAAGGAGCTAAAGAACGTTGCACAGGTTCAACAACAACTTTGTGAACTGTGTGGTGGTGACCATATCAATGGTCAATGCGCTTTTCCAGTGGAGGCCTTAGAAGACGTAAATTTCATGGCCAATCAATTTCCATACCGCCAAGGTAACTTCAACCAAGGGTGGAAACCTCACCCAAGCATGGGTCAAGGTCAGAATGGACAAGCTGAACAAACAAGACAATTTAATAGACAACAACAACAACCATCACTATGGCAACAAGTCTCTACACTAAATGAGAGATCAACAAAGTTAGAAGGCACTCTTCAATAATTTATGCAGGTAACAATCTCCAACCACAAGAGCACTGAAGCAACCATTAGAAACTTCGAGATGCAAGTTGGCCAATTAGCTAAGAAGTTAGAGGATATGCCTGATAAGAGTTTTGGGGCTAATACTGAGGTTAACCCTAGGGAAGAGTGTAAAGCTATTGTAAGTGCAGATGATAAAAGGATGGATGAGAAAAAAAAGAGTGTTGAGTTAGATAAAAGAGAAGAAAAAGAAGAGAGAATATGTGAGGTTGAGAGAAAAGAAGAGATAATAAGTGAGGATGAGAGAAAAGAGAAAGACAAGAAGAGGGGTGAGAAAAAGATTGAGAAAAATGAAAAAATTCTTCCTTATCCTAAGGGGAGTGAAAAAATTGAAAAAGAGAGACAATATGGGTGCTTTAAAGATATCTTCAGGCAATTGGAGATTACAATACCTTTGAATGAAGCAATGCAACAAATTCCAGCTTATGCAAAGCATATGAAGCAAGTCTCCACAAAGAAGAGATATCTAGATGAAAAGGGAGATTGCAGTGTTATTGAGAAGAAGCCACTTCCTCCAAAAGTGAAAGATCCAGGAAGTTTTACTATTCCTTGCGTCATTGGGAAGGAGAATATAAGGAAAGCCCTAATTGATTTAGGGTCAAGTATTAATTTGATGCCTTTATCTTTACTCAAAAGGATTGGTGATTGATAAGTTGTCGTTGAAGCTATCAAATTAATACTACTTTTTAAGGAAACTTCAGTATTGCCAAGTAGTATTCAAGAAAGTAGATAGGGTTAAAGTAACCCTGAGTCGTCTCCCAACGAATACGGAATTGCCTTTTAATATTTCAATCTTATGAATGCAATGCAATGTTCAAGAATAAAAATGATGTTTGGAGAAGGTTTAAAGAACAAATAAGAAACTTAAAAACGATTATAATGAAATAGGCTAATTCCACTGTTTTTCCAAGATAGATTCATCATCGGTTATTCACAGATAATTGTTCAATTGATTATTATTTAAGTTTCAAATTAATTATAGTACATTCTTAATTAATTTGAGGGCGATCATGCACTTAACCAAAGTAAATTCTCAATCAAATGCAAAACCTTTCTAGATTATTCACAATGAATTCAACCAAAGTACATTCTCAATCAAATCCTATTGTGTTTAATCATGTATATTCTTAAATCGCCTAACCAAATTAAAAACTAATGAATCAAAGTAAATTCTCAATTGATTATAGTTGATATTATTACTACCAATCAAAGTACATTCTCAATTAATAGTAAAAACCATTTAATCATATGAAAGTTCCTAAATTAAATCAAAGTAGATTCTCAATTAAACCTAGAAACCCTAGAACTCATATAATCAATATGCATGTAGATTCAAACACATTATGATGCAAGAATCTTTGCTTTTAATTTGATAGAGAGATGAAAGACATAGAGAGAACAACTTAAATCAATAATCAAAATAAACAATTGCGTTAACTCAATCTAACCTCAGAATCCATAATGGAATTACAACAGAATAGCCCAAGATGCTTAGCTCTTCATGAATGGAGTTAAATACAAGATGAAATAAGAGAGAGAGAAGTGGTGAATGAATGAATGAAGTCAAGTCAAGTCCCTTTTCTGCCTCCCCTAGGTCTCTTTATATAAGGCTTGATTGGGCTTGGACTCTAAATATTCAGTTGATAGGATCTTTTATCTTATATATTCCAAGTAACTAAAAGATTTAGATAATTATAACATTATTTGGAAGATATTTTCTGTTGATATTCCTAAATTAAATTAATTCAACAACTGAATTTTATCTCTTAGCTTTTCTAAATTTCCAAAATTTAACAAATGCCCTGAAATTTCTTCTATCCGCACTTTAGCCCCTTCAAAATTCTCCAAAATTGCACTAGAACCCCTGTTGACCAGCTTTGACTGAGGGGGAGACGTGGCCAATGAGGTGCTTCCACGTGTTCGCTCCCTTTCCACCCAAAATTAGGGTTCTGCATATTGGGGGAAATGATCTTTCTCTATGCCGCCACTTTGCTCTTGCGCCGTGCTGCTTGCGGTTTTTCTTTTCTCCGCGGCACTGTGAATCATGGAGGGGCGGTCAAGCAAGGGCTCGCGTTTGTTTCTGGATTTGTTTGTTGCAGGTGCGAAATACGAAGGTGATGGAGGCGCGACATTGGCGATGTGGCATTGGTGTGAGGAAGATGGTGGGCGCGAATGGAGATGATGCTCGAAGCTTAACAGCAACACGATTCTGAGTGATTGGGTTTCTGCGTGTTTTCTCTGGCAGGGTCAAGGGTGATGACGGCGATGCGAAGAAGATGACGGTGGCTGTGGAAGAAGGTCGTGAGAAGCGTGGTGTCGCGGCGGCCATGGAGGTCGCGCTTTGGTGTTGGCGGTGCGATTTTGGGTTTCTCTGTGATTGGATTTCTCTTCTTGCAGATGCTCGCGGTGGAGAATCCATGGTGTGCGCAAAGATCGCGATTCTTTTTTGATGTGCATTGAAGAGGCTGGCGGCGCAGCGGCATAACTCGCGTCAGGTCTTGCGATGGTAGCGGCCTGACGGCACCAGGCGGCTAACCACGAGAATCTGTGGTGGCCTATAGTGGCGCAGCGGCAAGGTGGTTTCTGGTGGCTGACGGCGCCAAGGTTTTGGATTGGGAATTAGGGTTTCTGGCGAGAAGATGATGATGTGGCAGAGGAGGTGATGTGGCAGCATGTAGTTGGATAGCACTTAGGGTTTTAGATTGCCACATGGCATGATCTGGTGGAGTCTAGTTTAGGAGAGGTGTGTATAGGAAACTTAGGGAGGTGTAGTAGAAAAGGCTTAGTGTTTGGGCTTGGTTGTTGGCCTATTTCAGAAATAGGAGTGTATGTAGGGATTTTAGGAGGTGCAAGGGTAAAGTTTGTCTGTTTGGCCCATCTATACATTATTTTCCAAATAAAACCTAATTTTGGGCCTTGAATTGCCATTTGGACCAATAGAACTTATAATTTCAGCTGCACAAATAAACGTAAGAATTTCCAAGAATAATTTATGCAATTAAAATCACTTTTTAAGTCCCTTTTAATTCCATACACAATATATCAAATCATCACAAATCCTCTTTAAATCAATCATTCAAGCACATGATAGTGATGAACAAATCTTCAATCCCCGAAAACGGAGTCAAAAACTTGTTAACCCTCAACAAGTGTAACCGAATCGTATCAAGCAATAAACCTGGTAAGACCAAGTATCGTTCTCCAAAAGCACTCACGGCCTAGACAGTTGTGTGCTTTTGTTGATTAATTAAGACTTGTGAACAAATTGTTTTAAGTTTCAAATGAAAAAGACTGAAAAGTAAATATGTATGCATATGATGATCAATGGGCAAGAAGAAACAAAACACGTGAATTGAAATATATGGATGAATATGTTGTTGGGGTTTATCAATTTCATCCTATCCACTCTCTTATATTTAGGAATTCATCATTCTTTTCATTAATGTTAATGCCACTTTCTAAATTACTTTAAACCCGATGTCTCGGTGAAGAAAGCCTAATCATAATCACTAGTTTACAGTGTCTTGTCTCCCTAGCAATTAATCATGCATTATAGTGAACGGAAGCTTAAAGGCAACCAACCATCATACTCCTATGTTTAGGTTTGTAATATACTGTTGGGAGAGATTCTCCAGATCTAGATTTCCCCGTATGTGTCCATATCGACAAAACCAATAATCATGACATCGAATGAGTTAAACAATGCATGCTTTGAGCAAAGAGGAAAAACCCTAACTATTAATGAAAGAAAACATGTATCTTATAAAAGATCTTGAAGAACAAATTCCATACAAGAGAGTTTCAAAGGATTTACATTGATTCCCCAACAACAAAATAAGTTTAGTTCACCATATTCATGGTGAAACTAGATGAAATATAATGGAAAAGTGAAGGATAGAACCCTAGAAAGTTGAGAAAGGAGCCTTAGCATCCAAAATCCTCCTCCAAGGTGCGAAAGAGTGCGTTTTTGCTTAGTCCCAGCCAAAGATACAAACCCTAGGACGTCCTAAAGCTTATATACTAATCTAAAAAATACAGAAAATTAGGCCCAAGCCCATAAAAGTGCCGCTCAGCAGTATTAGCGCATGGTCAATTCTTCCCCTCAGGTGCATAATTACCCCTCAACGGTGCCAACGAGTACTGAAAAGTGCCGCTCAGCGGTAAATGGCGCTGAACTGTTATTTTCATGCTTAAAATTGACACAAAAAGCAACCTTTACA
>JAHCHA010013476.1:494270-557123 GCA_027742795.1 Vigna hirtella | reverse complement strand
TTTTGCTTTTGCCATTGATCAAAATCTCATGCATACATGTTTATTTTATGTTTTGCATAATAAACTTCAAATATTTCGTTCTTAAGTCTTAGCTAATCAACGAACCACACAACTAAACTAGGCCGTGAGTCCTTTGGAAGAACGATACTTGGTCTTACCGAGGTTATTACTTGAAACGATTCGGTCATACTTGCCGATTATTCAACAAGTTTGTGACATCATATTTTGGTGATCATAAATTTGTCCATCACTCAGCGGTAAATGGCGCTGAGGGGTACTTGCTGATTCTCTTCTTTTGCACTTTTTATGTCCTTTTCTGTCTCCATCTCTTTCCTACTTCACTTCTTTCATCAAATTCATCTTTAAACCTGCAAAAACAAGGGAATCAAGCATAAAACCTGTGCAACTCTTTTATTTCCAACAATTCAACAAAATCATGAGTTCAAGCTAATTTCTAAGTCATAAAGGTTGTAATTGAAGTAGTTTTAAGTATAAAAATAACAGTTTTTCAACTGTTATCACATACACAAACTAAAATTCCTGGTAGACTTTGTGGTGATGGAGATGAAGGAGGATGAGAAGGTCCTAATCATTCTTGGAAGACCGTTTATGAAAACGACAAAGGTAATCATCAATGTGGATGACGGGATGATAGTGCTTCAAGACCGAGGAGAAAAGGTGATCTTTAATGTCCTCAAAGTGGAGCAGTAGATTCAAGAGAAGGAGGCTAGTCATAAAGCTGCATGTAAGGATGCACCCTTAACTAGTTCAAAAGCTGCAAAGCCGGTCTTCAAAGGTAAAAGTTGTTTCTTGTCACAGGTTAGGGAAGAAGAAAAAGATGGAAAAAGAAAGAAGGTTCATGATGACTTGATGGAGGCACAACTCAAACTTGGAACACCGATAAGATTCAAGAACAAGTTGTGGGTTGTCAAAGATTTTAAAGAGAATGGAGTGATAGAGATTGAAGCTCCATATTCAAGGAGAGTCAAAAAGGTGGACCGGAAACAACTGATAAGTTGGTGTGATGAAAGAAAGAGGAACACCAACATTGAAGATGGAACTTGAGCTTTATGGGGTCAAGCTAATGACGTTAAAAGAGCGCTTATTGGGAGGCACCCTAGTGATTTGAGAACATTAATTTCCTTAATTTTGTTATTTTGGTGATGTAATTTTATAAACTTTGGGACATTGATTTATGTTGTTTTGAGACTGTATGGTATAACATCTACTGATGGATGCTAGGTGGTTGAGTATCTACTAAAGGATACTAAGTTAGTAGACACCTACTGATGGGTGTTGGTAAGAAAGATTTGCACTTACTGAAAGGTGCTGGAGGATTTTGGGTCAGGCTCGTGACGTTAAACAAGCGCTTCCTGGGAGGCAACCCAGTTGATTGACTTTATCTTGGATAGTTTGTTTTAATTATTCTTTAGATGCATTATAGGGATTGAATGTTTGAGTGATGTGAGAAACTAAATGCATAGGGGTAGTGAGAGGCATTGGTAAATGAAACCTAGGGCGAGCTAGGAAGAAGAAGAGTTGAGGGCGCAAATGCCGCTCAGCGCTAATTACCACTACCGCTGCAGATTGGGTGGACTGTTTTGTTTTAATTGGGCTCAGCGAGAATTGGCCCATTAGGCCTCTTTTATACCCTAGGGCGCTGATGACAAATTTATGAACACCGAAAAACGGCGCCAAAAACTTCTCTAATCCTCGGCAAGTGTGACCAAATCGTATCAAGTAATAAACTCGGTAAGTGATAACAGTTGAAAAACTGTTATTTTCATGCTTAAAATTGATACTAAAAGAAACCTTTAACACTTAGAAACTAGCTTGGAATCATGCTTTTGTTCATATTTTTAGAAATAAGAGAGTTGGACAGGTTTATGCTTGATTTTAGTGGTTTATGCAGGTTTTAAGGTGAATTTGATGAAAGAAGTGAAGAAGGATAGAGATGGAATCAGAAAAGAACTCAAAAAGTGCAAAAGAAGAGAAGCAGCAAGTACCGCTCAGCGCCAGTTTACCACTGAGCGGCACTAATGAACACCCGTTGCCTCCGCTGAGGGGTGAAAGTGCAGTTGAGGGGAAGAATACAACACACGCACTTACCGCTCAGCGGTAGTTTACCGCTGAGCGCCATTATTTTGGGCTTAGGCCCACTTTTCTGTAATATTTCGAATGGTATATAAGCTTTAGGACTTCCTAGGGTTGGTATCTTTGGCAGAGTACGACGCAAACACACACCTTTCCACCCCTTGGAGGAAGATCTTGGATGCTAAGGCTACCTACTCATCTTTCTAGGGTTCTATCTCTATCTCATTGTATTTCATCTAGTTTCACCATGAATATGGTGAACTAAACTCTTCTTGTTGTTGGGGAATCAATGTAATCTTGTGAAGCTCTCATATATGGAATTTTCTGTTTAAACATCATATCTTTGATACATGCTTTCTTTCATCATTAGTTAGGATTTTTCCTCTTTGCTCAAAGTATGCATTGTTTAACTCATTCGATGTCATGATTATTGGTTTTATTGATATGGACACATACGGTAAAATCTAGATCCGGGGAAATTCTCCCAAAAGCAATATCGCCTAGACATAGGGATATGAGGGTTGGTTGCTTTAAGCTTCTGTGCTTCAGAATTAATTATTAGGGATGCTAGGAATTGTATGAACTCGTAATTAAGGATAGGCTTTCTTCGCCGAGACATCGAGTTTAAGGTAATATAGAGAGTGACATTAACATTGATGAAAAGAATGATGAATTCCTAAAATATATGAGAGTGGATAAGATGAAATTGATTTCCCCAACAACATACTCATCCATATAATTCGTTCAGTGTTTGTATTCTTCTTTCCCATTGATCAAAACTTATGCATACATGTTTACTTTTTGTCTTTTGCATTTGAAACTTATAACAATTTGTTCACAAGTCTTAAATAATCAAGAAATCATATAACTAACTAGGCCGTGAGTCCTTTGGGAGAACGATACTTAGTCTTACCGAGTTTATTACTTGATACGATTCGGTCACACTTGCCGAGGGTTAAACAAGTTTTTGGCGCCGTTTTTCGGTGTTCATAAATTTGTCATCAAGTTTTTGGCGCCGTTGCCGGGGACTCGTGGTTTAACTAGTTTATTTGTGTGATTATTGATTATCTTTGACTTGAATTTTGAATTTTGAAATTTTGAATTTTGAAATTTGAATTTCTGTTTTTATTTTCTGTTTTTATTTTATTTTATTTTATTTTCTGTTTTTATTTTTTCTGTTTTTATTTTTTCTGTTTTTATTTTATCTTCTTATCTCTTATATTATTTCTTCTATATCTTTTTGTGCTAACAAATTTTTCTAGGGACTTGTTTTCTTGTGTATGCAGGAAGCAATTCGAACTAGAAGCAAGAAAACCTCCGAACCTCTTCTTGAAGGTTTAGACGAGAGTAGACGGAGGAGAAGAATCCGTACATCTAGAGAACTTTTCCCTCCTTCGAAAATTCTTTTACAACCTTCACCACAAGGTTCTTACCATAGCACTGAGGAGATGGAGAATAATAATGTTAGACGGACTCTTGCAGATTACACTAATGTAGTTGGACCTCAGCATTTCAATAGCATAGCAAGACCGAGGGTCAATGCAGCTAATATGGAGGTGAAACCGGCATTAATCCAACTGGTGAAGAGTAACCAATTTAATGGGTTGTCTCATGAAAGCCCATACGAGCACCTCACAACCTTTAATGAAATTTGCAATATAGTGAAGATAAATGGGGTGCCTGACGAAGCAATCAAACTTAGCCTGTTTCCATTCTCATTGGGAGGCAACGCTAAGCTTTGGTTGAACTCTTTTCCAGAAGGAAGCTTTACAGAGTGGGAAGCTGTAGTGACAAAGTTCTTGAACAAATACTTCCCACAGTCCAAGGTAAATAAAGGGAAGCAAGAAATATCATCTTTTAAGCAAGGCATGGAGGAATTACTAGGTCATGCATGGGATAGATATAAAAGCCTATTAAGAAAGACTCCCACGAATGGATTTGACAAAATAGAAGTAGTCCTGTTCTTCCTTAGAGGTCTTGGTTCACAAACCAAGTTGATGCTAGACGCCTCAGCTGGAGGCAATATCAAATGGAAGACTCCAGAGGAAGCCACGAAAATAATTTAAAACATGGCTACTAATGATAATGAGCTGAACAGTGAAAGAGGAGCTCCTATTCAACAAAAAGGAGTTCTACAGTTGCAATCCAATGATGCCTTGTTAGCTCAGAACAAGATAATAACTCAACAATTGGAGAGTCTCACAAAGGCACTTGCACAATTGCCAAAAGAGTTAAAGACTGTTGCACAGGTTCAACCACAGATGTGTGAGTTATGTGGTGGTGACCATATCAATGGTCAATGCGCCTTTCTAGTGGAAGCTTTAGAGGATGTTAACTTCATGACCAATCAATTTCCATACCATCAGGGGAATTTCAATCAAGGGTGGAAACCACACCCAAGTATTGGTCAAGGACAAAGTGGGAAAGCTGGACAATCAGGGCAATTCAACAAGCAACAACAACAACCAACCTTATGGCAACAAATGGCTACACTTAATGAAAGATCAATAAGGATGGAAGAAACTCTTAAGTAATTCATACAGGCAACTGCATCCACTCAAAAGAGCACTGAAGCTGCTATTAAGAACTTGGAGATGCAAATGGGCCAAATTACTAAGCAGTTGGAGGAAAGGCCTGAAAAAATTTTTGGGACTAATACTGAGGTTAACCCCAGGGAAGAATATAAGGTGTTAGTGAGTGAAAATGTTGAAACAGTTGAGTTAGAAAGAGAGAAAGAAAAAGAAGAGAGAAAAAAAAGAGAAAAAGAAAAAGAAGAGAGAAAAGAAAAAGAAGAGATAAGAGAGATAATGAGTGAAGACATTCTTCCTTTTCCAACAGATCATGAGAAACAATTTGACTTTACAAAATTATTTAAGATGTTGGATAATGATGTACCTTTTAAGGAGATATTACAGCACATTGCAGTTTATACAAAGCCTGAGAAAGAAATCTCTACAAAGAAAAGACGTAAAGATGATGAGACAAAGAAGTATAAAGCTGTTAAAAAGAAGCCATTTCCTCCAAAAGCAAAAGATCCAGGAGGCTTCTCCATTCCATGCACTATAGGGAAGAAAATGATAAAGAAGGATTTACTTGATTTAGGATCAAGTGTTAACTTCATGCCTTATTCCTTACTTGAGCAGATTGGTGATCTTGATGTGAAGCCTATAAAGATGAATTTATTAATGGCAGATGGATCCTCAAAGAATCCCTACGGTATAGCAGAGGATGTTATAGTTTGTGCAGGCAAACTACAGTTCTTGGTGGACTTTGTGGTGATGGAAACGGAGGATGAGAGGATGATGACAAATTTACGAACACCGAAAACGGCGCCACAAACTTGTTTAACAATCGGCAAGTGTGATCGAATCGTATCAAGTAATAAACTCGGTAAGACCAAGTATCGTTCTCCCAAAGGACTCACGGCCTAGTTAGTTATTTGATTTGTTGATTATTTAAGACTTGTGAACGATTGATTGTAGGTTTTTAATGCAAAAAACAGTAATTAAACATGTATGCATGAATGTGATCAATGGCAAAAAGAGTAAAACAAACACGGTATGAATTATATGGATGAGTATGTTGTTGGGGTTATCAATTTCATCTTATCCACTCTCATATACTTTAGGAATTCATCAATCTTTTCATCAATGTTAATGCCACTCTCTAAATTACCTTGTCAAGAAGGCCTATCCTTAATTACGAGTTCATACAATTCCTAGAATTCCTAGTAATTAGTTCTGAAGTGCAGGAGCTTAAAGGCAACCAATATGCTATTGGGAGAAATTCCCCGGATCTAGACTTCCCCGTACGTTCCCATGTCGACAAAATCAATGATCATGACAATGAATGAGTTAAACAATGCATGCTTTGAGCAAAGAGGAAAAACCCTAACAATTAATGAAAGAAAGCATGTATCTCAAATAAGATTTTTAAACACGAATTCCATATATGAGAGTTTCACAAGATTTCATTGATCCCCCAACAACAATACAAGGTTTAGTTCACCATATTCATGGTGAATCTAGATGAACAATGATGAAAGAATTGAAAGATAAAACCCTAGAAAGGTACAGAGGTAGCCTGAGCATCCAAGATCTTCCTTCAAAGGGGTGGAAAAGCGAGTTTTGCTTCATCCCGGCCAAAGATACCAACCCTAGGAACACCTAAAGCTTATATACTATTCGTAAAATTACAGAAAATTAGGCCCAAGCCCAAAATAATGCCGCTCAACGGTAAGTGCGTGAGTTGGTTTCCTCCCCTCAGCGGCCTTTGCACCCCTCAGCGGAGCCAATGTGGGTTTCTGAGTGCCGCTCAGCGGTAAACTGCCGCTGAGCGGTGGTTGCGGCTTCTCCTTTTGCACTTTTTAATGTCTTTTCTGATTCCATTCCTATCCTTCTTCACTTCTTTCACCAAATTCACCTTAAAACCTGCATAAAACACTGAAATCAAGCATAAACCTGTCCAGCTCTCTTATTTCTAAAAATATAACCAAAAGCATGATTTCAAGCTAGTTTCTAAGTGTTAAAGGTTGCTTTTAGTATCAAATTTAAGCATGAAAATAACCGTTTTTCAACTGTTATCAGAGGATACCCATTATTTTCGGAAGACCGTTTATCAAAACGGCCAAAGTCATCATTGAGAAATTACCTCCACCAACAAATGTAAGGGGGATCAGGAGTTTTCTAGGTCATGCTGGATTTTATAGAAGATTCATTAAAGACTTCTCAAAAATTGCTAAACCGTTGAGTAATCTTCTTATGAAGGATGCTTCTTTTGTGATGAATGAAGAATGTTTGAAAGCTTTCGACATATTGAAGAAAAAATTAGTGTCAGCTCCAGTAATTATAGCTCCAGTAATTATAGCTCCAGATTGGAATAAAAATTTTGAGCTAATGTGTGATGCAAGTGATTATGCAATAGGAGTTGTTCTTGGCCAGCGAACAGAGAGGATTTTTCATCCAATTTATTATGCCAGCAAAGCTTTGAATGATGCTCAGTTGAATTATGCTACCACAGAAAAAGAATTTCTACCTATAGTGTATGCTCTAGAGAAATTTAGACCTTATCTTATTGGGTCTAAGGTGGTTATTTATACAGATCATGCAGCTATTAAATACTTGTTGACAAAACCAAATTCTAAGCCACGTCTGATTAGATGGGTACTACTCTTGCAAGAATTTGATGTGGAGATCCGTGATAAGAAAGGGAGTGAGAACTTGGTTGCTGATCATTTATCACGATTAGTCAACAAAGAGGTCACTAGGAAGGAATCAGAGATCTGGGCATCTTTTTCAGATGAAGCACTCATGTATATTCAGCAAAGGCCGTGGTTCGCTGATATGGCCAATTTCAAAGCTGCAAGGGTCATGCCAGAAGATTTAACATGGCAACAAAGAAAGAAATTTTTACATGATGCCAAGCAGTTCGTCTGGGATGATCCTTATTTGTTCAAAATTGGAGCAGATAATCTTTTGAGGAGATGTGTGACAAATGAAGAAGCAGAAGGGATTCTCTGGCATTGTCATGATTCACCTTGTGGGGGACATTTTAATGGAGAAAGAACAGCAGCAAAAGTTCTTCAATCAGGATTTTATTGGCCAACTTTATTTAAAGATGCTCATAATCATGCTAAAAATTGTGATAAGTGTCAAAGAGCAGGGACAATCACTAAACGTCATGAGATGCCATTACAAGGCATTTTAGAGGTTGAGATTTTTTATTGTTGGGGTATTGACTTTGTGGGACCCTTTCCTCCATCTTTCAACAATGAATATATTTTGGTAGTAGTAGATTATGTGAGTAAATGGGTGGAAGCATTAGCTTGTCCTAAAAATGATGCTAGCATAGTAATTAAATTTTTGAAGAAGCAGATATTTTCGCGTTTTGGAACTCCAAGAGTGTTGATTAGTGATGGGGGATCTCATTTTTGCAATTATCAACTAGAAAAAGTACTTAGACATTATGGAGTGAAACATAAGGTGGCTGCACCTTATCATCCACAAACCAATGGACAAGCTGAGGTATCTAACAGAGAATTAAAAAGGATCCTAGAAAAAACAGTGACTTCATCAAGAAAGGATTGGTCACTAAAGCTGGATGATGCTCTTTGGGCTTATAGGACGGCAATGAAGATGTCTATGGGATTATCACCGTTCCAATTAGTTTATGGGAAAGCATGTCATTTGCCAGTAGAATTGGAGCATAAAGCGTTGTGGGCTTTGAAATTTTTGAATTTTGATCCTCATGAAACTCAAAGCACACGCAGAAGGCAGATTCTGGAGCTTGAAGAAATGCGATTACATGCATATGATTCATCCAAGGCTTATAAAGAGAAGATAAAATTCTATCATGACAGGAAGCTGGTAAATAAAGTTTTTAATCCAGGACAACAGGTACTATTATTCAATTCAAGATTGAAGATATTTCCTGGGAAATTGAAGACAAAATGGTCACGACCATTCGTAGTCAAAGGTGTGCATCCACATGGAGCAATTGAAATATTTAATCCAGCCGCTGATGATCCACAGAAAAGCTGGGTGGTGAATGGTCAACGTCTCAAGCCTTACTTAGGGGGAGAAGTGGAACAATTGTCCACAATGATGCAGTTGGTTGATCTTGGAGATTTTGGGTCAAGCTAATGACATTAAAAGAGCGCTTGCCGGGAGGCAACCCAGTGATTTAAGAACTTTTAATTTTTGGTTTGGTGATGTAATTTTGAACTTTTGGATAGTTTATTTTTGTTTTTGTTATAAGTTTGTTACAGGGTTTACATCTACTGATGGATGTTAGGCGGAAGAGTATCTACTGAAGGATACTATGTTTGTATACACCTACTGATGGGTGTTGGTAAGAAAGATTTGCATCTACTGAAGGGTGCTGGAGGATTTTGGGTCAGGCTCGTGACGTTAAACAAGCGCTACCTGGGAGGCAACCCAGTTGATTGATATTTCTGTATAATTTTTGTTTTGATCCTGCTTTAGTTGCATAATAGGGTTGTGCATAACTAGTTTCCATATAAGTTTGGGGTTGGGAGAGAGCATCATTGTTCTTCACAGTTTGAAAGCATTCTCTACTCATTTAGCATCTCCACCCAAGTAAGTCAAGCATTTTTCATTCTAGGGTTCTTGAGCATGAATTTGATTGTTGAAGCATGAATTTTTAGGGGTTTTTGATTCCTATGCATGATTTGATGAATTAATTGATGTTTGAACCGATTGAACTGATTGATTTTGATCTGGAAGCATGAAAATTGTATGTGGCTGGAGTTAGGAAAGGTCAAAAGAGTATTTTTTCAAAAATCTGCAGAATCACCGCTCAGGGGTAAATTGCTGCTGAGCGGCACTCTGACAGACTTTGAATTTTGGCTGAATTGTGTACTGGATTGATGCACTGGTGGCGTTGAGGGGTGATTTTGACCCTCAGCGGTGGTTTAGCTTGGAATTAGGGTGTTGTTTTTGGTTTACTAATGATTAACAACATGTCTTTTGATTTTGTAATCTGTGTTTGATGTAGGAATGACATCCTCTTCAGGCAAAAGAGTGAAGACCATGGCATCAAAAAGGAAAGAAAAGGAACCAGAACAACCCCACTCTAGTAGGTTCCTATCTCGTAAACATGAGAAGCATTTTAAGGTGGTCCAAGATAGGAGGCTCCTTATGGAGAGGAAAGTTGGAATGATACCTAACTTTGCTCCTTAGTTTGGAGAGCAACTGCTGGGAAGGAATTGGGGGAAGCTAGCCACATACCCTGCACCAGCCAATATAGCTGTGGTGAAATAATTTTACACCAATGCAAGGAAGATTGGTGATTATCTGGCTGAGGATTACCTAGGCTATGTCAGAGGCCACGCTATTAGGTATGATCCTGACTCTATCAAAAGCTTCTTGGGTACTGTATGGGCTGGTGAGCAGTGCCAGTTTGCTCTATGTATGGAAGAAGGCAGTGATTTTGATGATGTGGAGAGTGTTCTATGTGTACCTGGAGGACATTTTCAAAGAAACAGAACTGGTTCTGTGGTAAACATTAGGAGGACTGACTTGAATCCTCTTGCAAAGTATTGGATGGCATTTTCTCATGCCAATATTTAGCCATGTTCTCATGTTTCAGACATCACTCTTAGCAAGGCACTCCTCCTTTACTGTGCGATCAGGAATTTGAATGTCAATATTGGACAGGTAATAGCTAATGAGATAAGGGTGTGTGCTAACACAACAAACAACAACGCACCCTTAGGACATCCTTCTTTGATCACACAACTATGCAAAATAGCTGGGGTGGATACTTCTGCTCCGCCATTTGAGAGGCCAAGGAAAGCAATTGATGAGGCCTATTACAGACAATACTGTGGAGGTGAGGAGGCAGCTCAGCCAGTTCCACCACGCCGTACTCATAGAGAAAGAGGACAAGCATAGAGTTAGGCATCTGCAGAGACACATGAAGCAGAGCCTTTCCAAATGAGGGACATGTATATGTCTCTTATAGGTGCACAGTTGTAGTCTATCCACAGAGGGCAGGTGGCCACTGCTGAGATGATTGTTGGAATGTATGATACACCTTCAGCACACAGGTGGACTATGGAGGAGTTTCATAATGTGGTAGCTTGGCCAGAGGAGCAGACCCAAGGCGGCAGAGCTGGAGCAGCTGAAGCTTCAGCTATGGAGATGGATGAAGATGATGCTGAGGATGACGCATTTGAGGATGTTGAAGATGAGGAAGAGGAGGAGGATACAGATGACAGCTCAGACTGATGAGGAGCTGAGATAGCATTAACTGATGAATGCTATCAGCACTAGAGCAGGATTTATGCTTTTGTTTGGTTTTAGATTTCTGAACTTATTTGCTTTTGTTTTTAGAGTAGGGTTTGATGTACTCAATTGGAAACTTTGTCTGTTATGATGGTTTGCTTATGATTGTTGTTTGATAAGTAATGCATGATGATGCTTTGATATTGATTGATGTTGAGATGTGCACATTATATGCTTATACAGGTGATTCACAAGCTTTGTGAACAAATGCATGATGTTGTGATTGTGATTATGATACTAAGCAGGATGTGTACATGTGGAATGTGAATGAGCTTATATGTGAGGTTTTGAGCTCCAGAGAGTTTTTTGTGATTGAATGCTATTACTTTGAAAGAATGAATGATTTTGCCCAGGTTTTCTATGATTGAATCAATTGCTTGTTTGCATCATATGATCAAGGCCATTTGTTGGTAACCCTTTTGTTAGCCAAATTCATGATTTTAGCCCACAAAAGAGAGCACTATGTGTTCTATCATTTGAACCCTTAGCCTTGAACATGATTTGAAAACCCTTTGTGAAAAGCTTTACCTTGAGTTAAGTAGAAAATATCTGGTGGTATTGATAAATGTTCAAGTTTGGGGTTGTTGGGAAGTTATGAAAGGGAAATTGAAAGCATTAAGCTAAGAGCTAAAAACTAAGTATGTGAAAAGAAAAAGAAAAAGCAAAGTTCAATGCAAAGGAAAGTTGGGAATAAGTAAGAATGATTGTGTTTATATGATTCTCTTAACTCAAGGGTTTTGTGATCTAGAAAAACCAATTTTCTTGTTAGCCCAGCCACATTAGAAGCCATTGAAAAGTCCTTGTGATGATGTAGGCTTGTGAATCTATTTGATTGTGGTTAAATGAAAGGCAAAGTCACTTCATGTGACATTGTGATAGTAGAGTGAATGAGGGAATACCTCTTATTCACTTGTGTGTTTGAGTGAAACACTTTATCTAGTGAGGAAAGATTACATGAGCACATGAACATCCATGCTTATTTGATTGATCATTCATGAAAAGGAGCATTTGTTGGATACTAGGTGATTGTGTGAACACTAAAGCATGTGCATGTCTTGATTGAAGTTTTTGTCATGAGCTTAATTAAGTGATTACTTATCTTGAAAAGAGGATTTTTGAATGGAGTGAACCATTGTATTGATTGGTACAAGATTGAGTTACATCTTGTTTGCTTGAGGACAAGCAAAGTTCTAAGTTTGGGGTTGTGATAACAGTTGAAAAACTGTTATTTTCATGCTTAAAATTGATACTAAAAGCAACCTTTAACACTTAGAAACTAGCTTGGAATCATGCTTTTGTTCATATTTTTAGAAATAAGAGAGTTGGACAGGTTTATGCTTGATTTTAGTGTTTTATGCAGGTTTTAAGGTGAATTTGGTGAAAGAAGTGAAGAAGGATAGAGATGGAATCAGAAAAGAACTCAAAAAGTGCAAAAGAAGAGAAGCTGCAAGTACCGCTCAGCGCCAGTTTACCGCTGAGTGGCACTAATGAACACCCGTTGGCTCCGCTGAGGGGTGAAAGTGCAGCTGAGGGGAAGAATACAACACACGCACTTACCGCTGAGCGCCATTATTTTGGGCTTAGGCCCACTTTTCTGTAATATTTCGAATGGTATATAAGCTTTAGGACTTCCTAGGGTTGGTATCTTTGGCAGAGTACAAAGCAAACACACACCTTTCCACCCCTTGGAGGAAGATCTTGGATGCTAAGGCTACCTACTCATCTTTCTAGGGTTCTATCTTTCACTATCTCATTGTATTTCATCTAGTTTCACCATGAATATGGTGAACTAAACTCTTCTTGTTGTTGGGGAATCAATGTAATCTTGTTAAGCTCTCTTATATAGAATTTTGTGTTTAAACATCATATCTTTGATACATGCTTTCTTTCATCATTAGTTAGGGTTTTTCCTCTTTGCTCAAAGCATGCATTGTTTAACTCATTCGATGTCATGATTATTGGTTTTATTGATATGGATAAGCCTGACAAGAGTTTTGGGGCTAATACTGAGGTTAACCCTGAGCAAGAATGCAAGGTTAATGTAAGTACAGATGATGAGAGTGTGGATGAAGAAAAAAAGAGAGTTGAGTTAGAAATAAAAGAAGAAAAAGAAGAGAAAAAAGAGAGAGTTGAGAGAAAAGAAGAGATAATAAGTGAGGATGAGAGAAAAGAGAAAGACAAGAAGAAGGGAGAGAAAAAGATTGAGAAAAATGATAAAATTCTTCCTTACCCTAAGGGGAGTGAAAAGATTGAAAATGAGAGACAATATGGGCGCTTTAAAGATATCTTCAGGCAATTGGAGATTACAATACCTTTGAATGAAGTATTGCAACAAATTCCAGCTTATGCAAAGCACATGAAGCAAGTCTCCATGAAGAAGAAATATCTAGATGAAAAGGGAGATTGCAGTGTTATTGAGAAGAAGTCACTTCCTCCAAAAGTGAAAGATCCAGGAAGTTTTACTATTCCTTGCGTCATAGGGAAGGAGAAAATAAGGAAAGCCCTAATTGATTTAGGGTCAAGTATTAATTTGATGCCTTTATCTATGCTTGAAAGAATTGGTGATCTTGAAGTCAAGCCAACAAAGGTGACTTTACGAATGTCGGATGGATCTTCAAAGAAACCCTATGGTGTGGCGGAAGATGTGGTGGTTTGCACAGACAAACTAAAATTCCTGGTAGATTTTGAGGTGATGGAGATGAAGCAGGATGAGAAGGTGCCAATCATTCTTGGAAGACCGTTTATGAAAATGGAAAAGGTAATCATCAATGTAGATGATGGAATGATAGTGCTTCAAGACCGAGGGGAAAAGGTGATCTTTAATGTCTTCAAAGGGGAGCAACAGATTCAAGAGAAGGAGGCTAGTCATAAAGTTGCATGTAAGGATGCACCCTTGACTAGTTCAAAAGCTGCAATGCCGGTCTTCAAAGGTAAACATTGTTTCTTGTCATAGGTTAGGGAATAAGAAAAATATGGCAAAGGAAGGAAGGTTCATGATGACTTGATCCAGGCACAACTCAAACTTGGTACGCCAGTAAGATTCAAGAACAAGTTGTGGGTTGTGAAAGACTATAAAGAGAATGGAGTGATAGAGATTGAAACTCCATATTCAAGGAGAGTCAAAAAGGTGGACCGGAAATAGCTGATGAGTTGGTGTGATGAAAGAAAGAGGAACACCAACATTGAAGATGGAACTTGAGCTTATTGGGTCAAGCTAATGACGTTAAAAGAGCGCTTATTGGGAGGCACCCTAGTGATTTGAGAACATTAATTTCTTTGATTTTGGTTATGTAATTTTATAAATTTGGGAGATTGATTTATGTATTTTGAGATTTTATGGTATAGCATCTACTGATGGATGCTAGGTGGTTGAGTATCTACTGAAGGATACTAGGTTTGTTTACACCTACTGATGGGTGATGGTAAAAAATACTTGCACTTACTGAAGGGTGCTGGAGGATTTTGGGTCAGGCTCGTGACGTTAAACAAGCGCTACTTGGGAGGCAACCCAGTTGATTTACTTTATTTTTGTTTGTTTGTTTTGATCCTGCTTTAGATGCATGATAGGGATGGAATATATGAGTGATGTGAGAACATAAATGCATGAGGTGAGTGAGAGACATGAGTATAAGACACCTAGGGTAAGCTAGGAAGAAGGAGAGTTGATGTCGCAAGTGCCGCTTAGCGAAAATTACCGCTGAGCGCGAATACTGCAGACTTGGGTGGACCATTTTGGTTCAATTGGGCTCAGCAGGATTAAGCCCATTGGGTTATATTTATACCCTAGAGCACTGATGGACAAATTTATGAGCACCAAAATATGATGTCACAAACTTGTTTTTCAATCGGCAAGTATGACCGAATCGTTCAAGTAATAAACTTGGTAAGACCAAGTATCGTTCTTCCCAAAGGACTCACGGCCTAGTTTAGTTATGTGATTTCTTGATTAGCTAAGACTTAAAGACGAAATATTTGGAGTTTAATATGCAAGACAGAAAATAAACATGTATGCATGAAGTTTTGATCAATGGCAAAAAGCAAAAGATAAACACTTTCAATGATATTTATGTATGAATATGTTGTTGGGGGTCAATTTCATCTTATCCACTCTCATATATTTTAGGAATTCAACATTCAAATCATCATTGTTAATGCCACTCTCTAAAGTACCTTTCTAGAAGGCTTCTCCCTAATCACGAGTTCATACAATTCCTAGCATTCCTAATGATCAGTTCATAAGTGCAGGAGCTTAAGACAACCAATATCATATTGGGAGAAATTCCCCGGATCTAGACTTCCCCGTACGTTCCCGTATCGACAAAACCAATAATCATGCATCGAATGAGTTAAACAATGCAAGCATTAAGCAAAGAGGAAAAACCCTAACTAATGATGAAAGAAAGCATAAATCTTAATTAAAAGATGTAAAAACAGATTCCATATATGAGAACTTCACAAGATTACATTGATTCCCCAACAAACATACAGAGTTTAGTTCACCATATTCATGGTGAACCTAGATGAATTACAATGAAAGAATGAAAGAATAAACCCTAAAAAGGTGAAGAGGTAGCCTGAGCATCCAAGATCCTCCTTCAAAGGGGTGGAAGAGAGAGTGTTTGCCTTGTTTCTGCCAAAGATACCTAACCCTAGGAAACCCTAAAGCTTAAATACCATTCGTAAATTACAAAATATTAGGTCCAAGCCCATTAGAGTGCCGCTCAGCGGTAAACTACCGCTCAGCGGTAAGTGCGTCAGCTCGGTTCTTCCCCTCAGCGGCCATTTTGCCCCTCAGCGGTCCTCCCGTGAGCTCCTGAGTGCCGCTCAGCGGTAAACTGCCGCTGAGCGGTGACTTCGGCTTCTTCTTTTGCACTTTTTGATGTCTTTTCTGATTTGATCTCTCTCCTTCTTCACTTCTTTCACCAAATTCACCTTAAAACCTGCACAAAAACACTGAAATCAAGCATAAACCTGTCCAGCTCTCTTATTTCTGAAAATATGAATAAAAGTATGATTTCAAGCTAGTTTCTAAGTATAAAGGTTGCTTTTAGTATCAATTTTAAGCATGAAAATAACAGTTTTTCAACTGTTATCAAGCACGACTTTGCTTCCGTTTTCATATCTCCCTATTTCCACACACTCTCAAGCACTCTCTAAAGAGTTCTTTACACTTTTTCCTCCTTCACTTTTCACAAAACTTCTCTTTCAACCATTTTTGCATCAAGTTTCCATCCAAGTTTGGGGTTTGGTGAGAGCATTGCTGTTAGGGGCTGATTTCTTCATATTCCTAGAGCATTCTAAAATAAGGAGTGTTTTAGGGACTTGTTTGTGGTTTACTAATGCTTAACAATGTGTCTTGTGGTTTTGTGAATTGTGTTTGATGCAGGGATGACCTCCTCATCGGGCAAAAGAAAAGAAAATGAAAAGCATTGAGCTAAGGATATGAAAAGCAAAATAAAAAGGAAAAGAAAATAAAGAAAAAGAAAGGCTCAATGCAAAAGAAAGTTGGGAAGAACGAAGAATGGTTGTCTTTAGATGATTCACTTAACTCAAGGATTTTGTGATCTAGAAAAACCAATTTTCTTGTTAGTCCAGCCACATTATAAGCCATAGAAAAGTCCTTGTGATGATACTTGCTTGTGAATGTGTTTGATTATGGTTAAATGAAAGGCAAAGTTAATTCATGTGACATTGTGATAGTAGAGTGAATGAGTGACCTCTTTTACACATGTGTGTTTGAGTGAAACACTTTATCTAGTGAGGAAAGATTCCATGAACACATAAGTACATCTATGCTTAGCTGATTGATCATTCATGAGAATAACATTTGTCGGATATTATGTGATTATGTGAACACTAAAGCGTGTGTGCATCTTGACTGAATTCTTTGTGTTGAGCTAATTTGAGTAATTACTTGTCTTCAGAGAAGGAGTTTTGAATGTGGTGAACCATTGTATGGATTGGTGGAAGATTGAGTTACATTTTGTTTGCTTGAGGACAAACAAAGTTCTAAGTTTGGGGTTGTGATAATAGTTGAAAAACTTTTATTTTTATACTTAGCCTTGACCTTAAAGATAACCTTTATGACTTAGAAAGTAGCTTGGAATCATGTTTTTGTTTATGTTTTGGAAATAAGAGAGTTGGATAGGTTTTATGCTTGGTTTTCCTTGTTTTTGCAGGTTTTAAGATGAATGGAATGAAAGAAGTGAAGTAGCCAGAAGTTGGACTCAGAAAAGGAAGAAAAAGTGCATAAAAGAAGTGTCACAAGTACCGCTCAGCGTCACTTTGAAGTCCCGCAGTCAACACTGAGAGGCAAAACTGCAGCTGAGCGTCAAATAGAAGAACCACACTTACCACTGAGCGCTAATTGCCGCTGAGCGCCATTTTATTGGACCTTGGGCCAATTTTTTGTAATTTTTAGAAAGCTATATAAGGTTTTAGTCGAATTAGGGTTAGTATCTTTGGACAGAAAGAGGCGAAATCACACTTTCTTCACCCCTTAGAGGAGGATTTTGGATGCTCAAGCTCTATTCTTCAACTTCTAGGGTTCTATCTTTCATTCTTTCATTGTTTTTCATCTAGTTTCACCATGTCTATGATGAACTAAACCTTTATTGTTGTTGGGGAACCGATGTAATCCTTTGAAACTCTCATGTATTGAATTGGTTCTATATTCTATATGCTTTCTTTCATTAATTGTTAGGGTTTTTCTTCTATACTCTTGCATGCTTTGTTTAACTCATTCAATTGCATGATCATTGATGTTATTTGTATGGATAAATATGAGTAAATCTAGAACTGAAGAAATTCTCCCAAGAGCAATATTGCCTAAACATAGGGTTAAGAGGATTGGTTGCCTTTAAGCTTCTGTGCGAATGTAATGCATGAATAATTGCTAGGGAGACAAGACATTGTAAACTAGTGATTAGGAGTAGGATTTCTTCACCGAGACATCGGGTTTAAGGTAATTTAGAAAGTGGCATTAACATTAATGAAGAAAGATGAATTCTTGAATATATGAGAGTGGATAGGATGAATCGGTAAACCCCAACAACATAGTCATCCATATTTTACATCAACCGTTTTTGCATCTTTCAATTCCATTGATCAAAACCTTACAGTCATATTTAATTTTCGCAATTCAACAACAACGTTTGTGTTCATAACTCTAATTTAATCAATTAATCAGATAACTGTATAGGTCGTGAGTCCTTTGGGAAACGATACTTGGTCTTACCATTTTATTATTACTTGATACGATTCGGTACACTTGCCGAGGGTTAACAATCTTCACATTTAATTAATCGGAATGCTAGGAATTGCATGAACTAGTGATTAAGGATAGACTTATTTCGTCGAGGGATCGGGTTTAAGTGATTTAGTGAGTGACGTTAACATTAATGCATAAAGAAAAATTCTTCCATACATGAGAGTGAACTTGGTGAAATCTAACCCCAACAACCTACTCATCTCATATTAAAAACAACATCCGTTCATCACTGTGCTATTCTACTATTGATCAAACTACATTCATATTTAATTTTCTGTCTTTGCATCTGAAACCAATGATCTCATTTTTTTTCTTTAAGTCTTAATTAATCGAGTTATCACACGACTGTCTAGTGCCGAGAGTCTCTTGGGATACGATACTTGGTCTTACCATTTTATATTAGTTGTGCGATTCGGTACACTTGCCGATCCATCAACAGTGATATGCTGAATCATCGAATTGTTGTTTAGGCTGAGTCACATGCTATTTTGCTTGAGGACAAGCAAAGTTTCAAGTTTGGGCTTGTCATAACGGTTGATTTCACCGTTATTTGGGATTAAATTTTGATAATAAATGAACCCTTTTTGACTTAGGAACGTGATTGTTCTCTTGTTTTTAGCTTATTTTGGTGAATAAGAGAGGTGAGGTTATACTTGAAGATTTAATCACTAAACTCCCTTGATTTTGTAGAAAACTGGGATGAATTGGAAGAGAAGTTAAAATGTCAAGAAGTTGGAACTCATAAAGCATAGAAAGAGCACCAGAAGAGAAGGCTACTGAAGGTCGCAAGACGCTTGGGCGCCTTTTTTTGGGCCGCTGAGCGCCACTCCTCTCGCAAGCTCGGTTGGGCGCTCTAAGGATGAATATTTTTGTTGTGTATTATCCTCTTAATTCTTCATCTTAATGATCTTCTATTTAAAGGCTCTTGGAGAAATGTTTGTTAGACTAAGCACTTAGCCTTGATTCTTTTGTTTTCTCTTTCTTCGTGTACAGCAACCGTTGGTTAAAGTCAACTTGTCAGAGCATGCTTGCTTTTTCACTTTGCTTAAAGTAGGTTGTACTTTCTTTTAGACATGGCTTCTCAAGCGAAGAACATTCTATGAATATCTCTTTTATCTCTAATGTGCACTTATGATATTTTAAATGAAGCATATGGATACGTCTAGAGTAGGTTATCTGTAAAGAATGGAGTAAATTGTACATGTAGCAAATATGTCTTATCTCTTATGACCTTTTTTTTCAAAAAAAGTTGAGCATTTAATGTCATTTAATGTTTTCTCAAAACAACAAAGTGTTTTTGATTTTATACTATTGAGGTAGCGTTTAACATTCAAGCTTTTTCTTCTGAAGATACCAAGTGTTGAGTAAGAATTTCATCGTTGGACGAAGTAACAGTTTAGCTCATGGTATCGTCTAGACTGATGTAAATGCTTTTTGGCTTTTTCCTTTTTAGAGCAAGAGCGTTTAGCATGTTATGTTTTCTTTTGCGTTATAGGTTTAAGATTTTATAGTGTTTTTGTCAAAGGCATTGTCTTGACACTTTTGCGTTTTCTCGAGAGTTTAAACGAATACCCCTTGGGTATAGTAAGCTTACGCATTTAGCATAACTCGCTTAGACGCTTTGACTTATCAATTGCATAACATTATGTCTAGGTTTTTTTGACTTAGGTATTTTTATGTTTTCTATAATCCTAAGAGTTTTCCTAAGGCTTTTTCTATGTTGGGCATTTTGAACCTAAATCATATGTTTCATCCTAGGGTGTTTTCAGATTCTTATTTTATTTAATGATTTTTGGTTAAACTTCAAAACATGAGAGTGTTTAGACGTATAGGCGATTTTGTCTTAACAACATTTTCTTTGGTGAGGAAAGATTCCATGCATTTATTAAAAACATTTTTCCATGTCTGTTGATCCCTCATAAAGCCTTTGCATCTGTCTTGTAATCTTAAACATGTGAGCACCATAGTTGAAGCTTGATGTGTTAAAGCCTTAGTATTTCTTGATTGGTCTTTCCATGATGAGCAAGCATGATTGATTTCTTTGCTTTGATTGAAATTATTTTCTTGAGTCATGTTAAGACTTCGGCAAGTGTACGAAATCGTATCAAGTAATAAACATGGTAAGGCCAAGTATCGTTTCCCTAGAGACTCACGGCCTAAACAGTTATGTGATTTCTTGATTAAATAAGACTTGAAAAAAACTCTTTTGGTGTAAAATGCAAATACAGAAAAGTAAATATGCATGCAACTTGATCAATTGGACAAAAGTGCAAAGATGAACGGATTTGATATTATGGGATGCATATGTTGTTGGGGTTTGATTTCACCTAGTTTGCTCTCATGTATATACGAATTCTACTTCTTCATTAATGTTAATGTCACTATCCAAAATACTTAAAACCCGATTCCTCGGCGAAGAAAGCCTATCCTGAATTATAGATCATAACATCTTTCGTCATCCCTAATAATTAATTCTTACGAACAGAAGCTTAAGACAACCAGAACTCATACCCCCATTCTTGAGCAATACTGCTTCTGGGAATAATTCTCCATAACCTGAATTGTAAGATACCTTCCGATACTCATGCAAATCATACATCATGCTAATGAATGAGGTAAACAAAGCAAGCAATGAGCGAAGAAGAATTACTCTAACAATTAATGAAAGAAGTATATAAAATCAAGAATCAATTAAATACATGAGAGTTTACAAAGGTTTACATCATTCCCCAACAACAAATAGAGTTTAGTTCACCATTGGCATGGTGAAACTAGATGGATAATGGAAAAAGAATGAAAGATAAAACCCTAGAAGTTGAAGATAGGAGCTTCCGCATCCAAATCTGCTTGCTAGGGATCAAAGAGTGTGTGTTTCTGTGCCTATTCCATCCAAAGATACAATCCCTAGGACGTCCAAGTCCTTAAATAGAACATAAAAATAACAGAAAACGGGTTCAAGCCCACGAAACTATTGCTCCGCGTCTCACTTAGGGCACCCAGGCGGCGTGCTGGATCATATGACGCTCAGGGTTAGCTCAAAAGGCAAGCAGGTGTGGTGACAGGGACTTCCTATGCTGAGGGCTTCAGAAAAAGGGCAGCCAAGTGTGAGACAGTGTAATCCGACGCTAAGGGCCCCTAAAATGGCGCTCAGCGTTGCTGCAACCCTCCTTTCTAATGCTTTTCCATCTCTCGCTGAGTTGCAACTCCTTACTACTTCAACTCTTCGAAATCATCTCAATTCCTACTGAAAACAAGGAAATCTAGCATAGAATCATTAAATTCACCTTCAACTCTCTTATTCACAGAAAACTATGATTTCAAGCTAGTTTCTAAGTCAAAAAGGTTGTTTTTAGTATAAAAATCAAGTATCAAATAACGGTAAATTCAACCGTTATCACAACCCCAAACTTAGAACTTTGCTTGTCCTCAAGCAAACAAAATGTAACTTAGCTTTCAAAAATTCAATACAACGGTTTCAATACATTTCAAAACCTTTTCTTTCAAAACAAGTAATTGCTCATATCAGCTTGTTATAAAGACTATCAGTCAAGATGAATGAATGCATTGATTCAATTAAGCTCATTGTGGTGCTCACATAATAACAGAATATTCAACAGATGTTATCCTCATGAATGCTGTTGATGGATTGGCAAGTGTACCAAATCGCACAAGTAATATAAAATGGTAAGACGAAGTATCGTATCCTTGAGGACTCTGGGCACTAAACAGTCGCGTGATAAATTAATTAATTAAGACTTAAATAAAAAGAGATCATTGGTTTGAGATGCAAAAACATAAAATAAATATGAATGCAAATTGATCAATAGTAGAGTAACACAAAGATGAACAAATGTTGTTTAATATGAGATGAATATATTGTTGGGGTTAGATTTCACCAAGTTCCCTCTCATGTATATAAGAATTCCTCTTTATGCATTAATGTTAACGTCACTCACTAAAGTACTTAGAACCCAATCCCTTGGCGCAATAAGCCTGCCTTAATTCCTAGTTCGTGCAATTCCTAGCGTTCCTAGAGAATTAAGTCTGAAGATCAAGAGCTTAAGACGACCAAGTACTCATAACCTCATGCAATTCATAAATCATGCAACTAAATGAGTTAAATAGAGCAAGCATTGAAACATATGAATTCCCTAACAATTAATGAATAAAGCATATATGATTAAGAATCAATTCAAATACATGAGAGTGCACAAGGTTACATCATTCCCCAACAACAAATAGAGTTTAGTTCCCCATAGACATGGAGAAACTAGATGTACAATGAAAAAGCATGAGATAGTAAAACCCTAAGAGTAGAAGAGGAAGCTCCCGCCTCCAGATCCGCCTTGAGAGAGTAGAAGAGTGTGCTGTTGTGTTGCTCCAGCCAGAGATACAAAACCTAGAGCGCCTGGGTCCTTTAAAAAAAGTTGGAAAAGAGTAGAAACAGGGCCCGGTCAGAAAGAGTTGAAACAGAGTAAAAATTGGGCCGGATCAGCAATGCGCGACGCCCGGGCGGCCTATTTGGCCGCCCGGGCGGTGGACGTCAATTTTCGGAAGGCGAGTGTCGATTTTTCCAAGCTCAAGCCTCTTGCAAGTCGCCCAAGCTTTGTGCAGTTCCCTCTTCTGGTGCTTTTCTAGGCCTTTCTGAGCTCTATATCCTTAGCACCTCATATTTGCTTCCTGTATTAACTCATTTTCTATCAAAACAAAGGGAATTAATAATAAAATCATCAAATTCAAACTCAACTCTCTTTTTCACACAACTTAATGAAAAAACATGAGTCCAAGCAAGTTCCTAAGTCAAAAAGGGTGTCTTTAGTATCAAAATTACATCACAGATAATGGTATTTTAAACCGTTATCACAACCCCAAACTTAGAACTTTGTTTGTCCTCAAGCAAAACAAAATGTAACTTAGCTCTTAACAAATATCATAGTGGTTCAACAGTTTTTCAAAAATCTTTTTCTAAGACAAGTAATCACTCAAATTAGCTCATCATAGGAATATCAGTCAAGATGCATAGATGCTTTCTCTCAAATAACTTAAAGTGATACTCAAACAGTTCAACAGATGCTATCCTTAAGAGCAATCAATCAACCAAGCAAAGATGTAATAATAAATTCAAAGAACTACTGCTCACCAAGGGAAGTGTTTCACTCAAGCACTCAAAAGTATATTACTCAAGCACTCAAAAGTGTATCACTCAACTCACAGGTGTATAGTGAGATCTCTCAATCACTCTACTATCACAATGTCACACAAATTAATTTTGCTTTTCATCAAATCAATTTCCTTCTTTGCTTGCATAATAAATAGTGTGAAATACCTTTTCTCTTCTCTAGCCAAGGACAACTCCTATAGCATAATTACTGGCATCACACATCAGCTCAAAATCTTGGTTCCAATCAGGAGCTACAATTATTGGAGCCGAAATCAATTTTTTTTTCAAAATATCAAATGTCTGAAGGCATTCATCATTTATCACAAAGGGTGCGTCCTTGATAAGGAGGTTACTTAGTGGTTTGGCAATCTTTGAAAAATCTTTGATGAATCTTCTGTAGAAACCAGCATGACCCAGAAAGCTTTTGATTCCCTTCACATTAGTTGGTGGCGGAAGCTTTTCAATAACTTCCACTTTGGCTTTGTCAACCTCAATTCCCTTGGAAGAAATTTTATGCCCCCAAACAAACCCTTCTGTGACCATAAAGTGACATTTTTCCCAATTTAGAACAAGGTTGGATTGGGTGCATCTTTTAAGTACAACATCCATGTTAGACAAACACTCTTGAAAGGAACTGCCAAATACTGAAAAATCATCCATGAAGACCTCAATGCATTTTTCTATTAAATCTGCGAAGATGGCTTGCATGCATCTCTGAAAAGTTGCTGGAGCATTACATAACCCAAACGACATTTTTCTGTAGGCAAAAACTCCAACTACGCATATGAAAGCCGTCTTCTCCTGGTCTTTTGGATCCACCACAATTTGATTGTAACTTGAATATCCATCCAAAAAGCAATAAAAAGCCTGACTTGACAGTCTTTCCAACATCTGATCCATAAAAGGAAGGGGAAAGTGATCCTTTCTAGTGGCATTGTTCAACTTCTTGTAGTCAATACACATCCTTCATCCTGTAACAGTCCTTGTGGGTATGAGCTCATTTTTTTCATTATAAATAACTGTCATCCCACCTTTTTTTGGTACTACCTGTACTGGGCTTACCCATGCACTATCAGAAATAGGATAAATAATGCCAACTTTAAGTAACTTTAGCACTTCTTTTCTCACCTCCTCCTTCATCACTGGATTGAGCCTCATCTGTGGTTGGGCAACTGGTTTGTAATCATCTTCCATGAATATCCTATGCATGCAATATGTTGGACTTACACCCTTGAGATTTGAGATTGACCATCCAATTGCTCCTTTGTTGGCTTTCAGTATTTCCACCAACTTTTCTTCTTCTTTGGGAGATAGAGAATTGCTAATGATAACTGGTTTATTTCCACCTTCTTCTAGAAACACATATTTCAGGTGTGGTGGTAACATCTTCAACTCCTTTTTGCTTTCCTTGGCTTTTTCTTCTGTATTTTGCAAAGGATCCTTTTTTAATTCTTCCAAATCAGTCAAGCACTCATACATTAATTCCTCTTCTTTTTCATTCGGTTCTTCATAAATTTCAACTAGTATTTCCTCCAAAGAAAGAGAGTATCACTTGCGTTGTTTTCTTGGATCATGTAAAATTTTTTCAAGTGCATCAAGATGAGAACATTCCTTATCATCTTTTGGGTGAGACATGGCTTTAAAGACATCAAAATTTATTTCTTCATCTTGCACTCTCACCTTTAATTTGCCATTTTCCACATCAATCAAAACTCTTGCTGTCTTCATCAATCAAAACTCTTGCTGTCTTCATAAAAGGTCTCCCAGGAATAAGAGGTACATTCACATCCTCATGATGACAAAATCCACAGGAAAAACAAATTTATCTACTTTCACAAGGACATCTTCAGCCACCCTATAAGGATATTTCAAAGATCTGTCTGCAAGTTGAAGACTCATCCGATTAGGCTTGAGTTCCAACCCCTCGATCTTTTCAAACATGGAGAGCGGCATGAGATTAATGCTGGCTCCCAGATCAATAAATGCTTTTCCAATAGAGATATTCCCTATAGTGCAGGGAATAATGAAACTTCCTGGATCTTTATACTTGGGAGGTAGGAGCTTTTGTATGATAGCACTACAGTTTCCTTCAACTTCAATAGTTTCTTCTTCAATGTACTTTCTTTTTTTGTGAGGAGCTCCTTCAAAAATTTAGCATATGAAGGCATTTGTTGCAGAGCTTCAGAGAAGGGTATATTAATCTCCAATTTCTTGAAGATTTCCATGAAACGCTCAAACTGTTTTTCTTTTTCCTTCTTGGAAAAATTCTTTGGATAAGGAAGGGGCTTTTTATAAGATTCCTTTTTCTTTCTCTCATCTTCTTCCTCTCTCTCTTTTTTTTCTTCTCTCTCTTTTTCTTTTTTTTCTCTCTCTTCTTTTTCTTTTTTCTCTCTCTCTTCTTTTCCACTCAACCTTTCTTTTTCTTGTTTTTCACTCTTTTTTTTCACTCAACCTCTCATCTAAAACTTTGCCACTTCTAGTAACAACGGCGTTGCATTCCTTTTTAGGGCTAACTTCCATATCGCCCCCAAAATCATCCAGCTTCTGAATGATGAACCTACAATGCGCCTCCATCCCTCTGCATGCTGCTTGAGTGTTATTACGATGAGATTCAGACATTTGTATGAACTGTTGAAGCGTGTCATCCAACGTCGCCCCTCTTTCTGATAGAGAAGGTTGTGCTTCCATTGTTGTTGTGGTTCTCTATAAAATTGTCCGGAAGCATACCCAAATTGACTTTGATCCATGCTTGAGTGAGGTTCCCAGTAGTTGAAAGTACCTTGGTGGAATTGAGTGCCCATATAATTAATTTCTTGTCTGAATTGCATCCTGCAAGCATTTAGACACAAAACCCTAGAAAATATTGTTAGCACAAAAATAAAAATAAAAATAAAAGATATGAAAATAAAATAAAATAAAATAAAGTAAAATAGAATAAATCCAAAATTAATTAAGAATCACACAAATAGAATAGTTTAAACTGTGAGTCCCCGGCAACGGCGCCAAAAACTTGTTGATGGATTGACAAGTGTACAAAATCGCACAAGTAATATATAATGGTAAGACCAAGTATCGTAGCCAGAAGACTCTCAGTAATAAACAATTGCATGATAACTCAATTAATTAAGACTTAAAAGAAACGAGATCATTGGTTTAAAAGTAAAGACATAAAATTAAATATGAATGCAAATTGATCAATAGTAGAGTAACACAAAGATGAACGGATGTTGTTTAATATGAGATGAATATGTTGTTGGGGTTAGATTTCACCAAGTTCCCTCTCATGTATATAAGAATTATTCACACCGTTATGTGATTTGTTGATTAAATTAGACTTGTAAACAAAATCATTGTTGTTGAATTACGAAAAATAAACATGAATGCAAGGTTTTGATCAATGGACTTGAAAGATGCAAAAACGGTTGGTGTAGAATATGAATGATTATGTTGTTGGGGTTTCTAATTCATCTTACCCACTTTCATGTATTCAAGAATTCATCTTTCTTCATTAATGTTAATGTTACTTTCTAATTTACCTTAAACCCGATGTCTCGGTGAAGAAAGCCTACTTCTAATCACTAGTTTACAATGTCTTATCTCCCTAGAAATTATTCATGCATTACATTCGTTCAGAAGCTTAAAGGGAACCAATCCTCCTATCCCTATGTCTAGGCAATATTGCTCTTGGGAGAATTTCTTCAGTTCTAGATTTATCTATGTGTCCATACAAATAACATCAATGATCATGCAATTGAATGAGTTAAACAAAGCATGCATAGAGTATAGAAGAAAAACCCTAAAAATTAATGAAAGAAAGCATATAGATTAAAGAACCAATTCAATACATGAGAGTTTCAAAGGTTTACATCGGTTCCCCAACAACAATGAAAGTTTAGTTCACCATAGACATGGTGAAACTAGATGAAAAACAATGAAAGATAGAACCCTAGAAGTTGAAGAATAAAGCTTGAGCATCCAAAATCCTCCTCCAAGGGTGAAGAAAGTGTGATTTCGCCTCTTTCATTCCAAAGATACCAACCCTAGGTCGACTAAACCCTTATATAGTTTATTAAAATTTACAGAAAATACGCCCAAGCCAAAATAAATGGCGCTCAGCGGCACTTTTGCCGCTCAACGGTAAGTGCGAGTCTTCAGAATTGACGCTCAACTACAATTTTGGCCCTCAACGGTGACTGCGGGATCTGCAACGCGCGATGCTCGGGCGCCCCATTTAGGGCGCCCCGGCGGTTGATGAGTCATTATTTTCTACTACTAACTTAGCTTTTCGCACCGTATTGTGTTAGTAAATTGTGTTTAATTCTCCATTTTTATCTCATTTTCACTATTTGGGCTTAATTTCCTGAATAATTCTTATTTTAATTAATTTGATGTATTTGGGCATAATTATTTCAATCATTTTGTGCAGGACAATCACTGTTGAAGGGTTGAGTAAGGATCTGCTAAAGAGGGCCGAATGGTCCGTGACTGAACGGTCTGTGAAAGACATGACCGAACGACAATCAACTATAGTCTTGTGGCAGTACGGTCTGCTGAATACCTACACCGTATGGTCTGCTGAAGCCTTGACCGAACGGTCTTCTATAGGCTTCACCGAATTGTCAGAAAAACATGCAAAGCTTGATGACCGAACGGTGAGCTAGAGCCTGAACTAAATTGACGACCACCAGAGAATCGACCGGTCTAAACAATTGCTCTTGACCGAACGGTCTTGTGAAGACTGCACTGCACACAATTTCCTGAGCCTGCAGACCATTGTTGACCGAACGGTGGGAGCCTTTAATGACCGAACGGTCAGATGAGATGAAAGCACATTCTAGGACTTCAAGAGGATGGGCATGTCAATAGTGTAACGTTTTAGAAGGTCATTGGGTTAAACTTTAGGACTTTGGGCCCAATTGTAGGTCATTTTGTAGGACAAGCCCATTAGGAGGGCATTTTTGGTCTTTTGGTTATAGAAAAACCCAAAAAGTAGATTTCTCTGTAAGTCCCCCAACCACCACTACGTACCTGTTCTTGGGGAGCATTTTCTTCCTCCTCCCCCTTTGGGGAGGTTTAGGTTTTATTTCTATTGCATTTCCATGTATTGAATCTTGTTTACAGTGCAATTTAAGAGTTGAAATCATTGATGCATTCACTTTTCAGTTTTATTTCACTGTTCATTATCTTCTTCGCTTTTGCATTTTACTGTTCATTGTTGCGTTCTACTGTTCATTTTGTCTTCTTTACTGTTGCAGTTCGTTATTTTACTGTTCATTGGCGTTTTATGTTTGTGGGGCATGTTTTGCATTTGCAATTTCACATTATGTTGTTTAACTTTCGCTTCTACTGTTACTGTTTTCGTTTTAAGTTCAGTTGCATTTTGATTCTGTTGCGTTTAGATTCTACGTGTTTACTGTTGCTGCATTCATTGTAGACCGTTCGGTCTTTGCTTGTACCGTTCGGCTTATGGCTCTGTTGTATTTACTCTGTTCGGTTGTATTGTTTTACACCGTTCGGTCTGTTAAAGACCGAACGACTTGTTCGTTCCTGATGTTAGCACTATCCGGTTTTAGTTTCCCGTGCGTTTTAACTTTGCAACCTTTTCTGCATTTCTGCATTTTCATACCGTTCAGCCTTGGTCTGCATCCAATTGTTTAGTTGTCCAGTTTTAATTTCCACTCGTTCTTGCTTTTATTTCGTTCGGTTTTCCTAGGTTTTAATTCATTTCCATTTTACTGTTTAATACCGTTCGGAAAACTTAACACCGTTCGGCTTGTTTAAGTGTTGATTTTCATTTCCATGTGCTAGTTGTACATTCACACCGTTCGGCCTTGTGATGGACCGTTCGACTTTTACTGTTTTTCTTAGTTATGTTTAAATTCCAATTTCATTTCTATTTGCAGAAACACTGTCAACCCCCCCCCCCCACTACGTGTTTGACTTAAGACTCGAACCACATTTGGTCCTTGAGAGACGACCAAGGAGTCACTTCCTAGCACTATACTGCATTCTTAATGCACATCAAATTTGATGGGCCGCGACAGCCGCATCAGCGGTGGACGTCAATTTTCATAGGGCTTGAGCCTTCAATTTCGCCCAGGCTTCGGGGTTCGACGCCCGGGCAGCCTAGGTCACCCGGTCGGTGGACGTCAATTTTTCTACGCTCAAGCCTCTTGTAGGTTGCCGAAGCTTCGTGCGATTCCCTCTTCTATTTCTTTTCTAGGCCTTTCTGAGCTCTATATCCTTAGCACTTCATCTATGCTTCCTGTATTAACTCATTTTCTATCAAAACAAAGGGAATTAGTCAAAACATCATCAAATTCAACCTTAACTCTCTTATTCGCACAACTTAATGAAAAAGCATGAGTCCAAGCAAGTTTTTAAGTCAAAAAGAGTGCATTTGGTATCAAAATTAAATCATAGATAACGATATTTTAAACCGTTATCACAACCCCAAACTTAGAACTTTGCTTGTCCTCAAGCAAAACAAAATGTAACTCAGCTCTTAACAATTATCACAGTGATTCATCAATTTTTCACAATCTTTTTCTCAAGATAAATCATCACTTCAATCAGCCCTTCATAAGAATATCAGTCCAGATGTACAGATGCTTTCCTTCACATAACTCAAAGTGATGCTTAAACAGTTCAATAGATGTTGTCCTTAAGAGTAATCAATCAACCAAGCAGAGATGTAATCATAAATTCAAAGAACTATTCCTCACCAAAGAAAGTGTTTCACTCAAGTACTAAAAAGTGTATCACTCAAGCATTCAAAAGTGTACCACTTCCTTATAGGTGTATAGTGTTGGTGCCTTTTTCACTCTGCTATCACAATGTCACACAAATTAATTTTGCTTTTCATTTAACCACAATCAAACAAACTCACAAGCAATTTGTCATCACAAGGGCTTTTCATTGCTTGTAGCTTGGCTGGGCTAAGAAGGAAATTGGTTTTTCTGGTCAGCAAAATTCCTTGAGTTAAGAGAGACATTTATGAATTTATCAATTACTCACAGGTTCTCTTTTCAAGAAGATCTTTCCCAACCTTTTTCCCCTGCAGTGAGCTCTACTTTTTTTTCTTTTTATTTTTCCTTTTTCCTTTCATTTTCTTTCCTTTTGATTTTCCTTTTTCTTTTTCTGTTGCTTTTCAATTTCTCATTGCTTAGAAAAGTGGGGTTGCTTACCAGCAACCCCAAACTTGAACCTTTTTCAATACCTCATAAATATTCTCAACTCAACTCAAGGTAAAGAATTTAAAATAGGGTTTTCAAAACATGCTTAAGGCTCAAGGTTCAAAAGGTAGAGAAATTGGTTTCTTTTCAGTGGAAAAGTTTATGAAGGCTAAAAGAATAAGGAAAACAAAAGATGGCCTTGATCATATGAAACCTGTGATGACAAATTTATGAACACCGAAAAGTGGTGCCAAAAACTTGTTTAACCCTCGGCAAGTGTGACCGAATCGTATCAAGTAATAAACTCGGTAAGACAAAGTATCATTCTCCCAAAGGACTCACGGCCTAGTTAGTTATATGATTTGTTGATTATTTAAGACTTGTGAACAAATTGTTATAAGTTTCAAATGCAAAAGAAAAAAAGTAAACATGTATGCATGTGATGATCAATGGGAAAGAAGAAACAAAACACGTGAATTGAAATATGTGGATGAGTATGTTTTTGGGGCAACCAATTTCATCTTATCCACTCTCATATATTTTAGTAATTCATCATTCTTTTCATCAATGTTAATGCCACTCTCTAAATTACCTTAAACCCGATGTCTCGGCGAAGAAAGCCTAATCATAATCACTAGTTTACAATGTCTTGTCTCCCTAGCAATTAATCATGCATTATAGTGAACGGAAGCTTAACGACAACCAACCATCATATTCCTATGTCTAGGTTTATACTACTGTTGGGAGAGTTTCCCTGGATCTAGATTTTACCGTATGTGTCCATATCAATAAAACCAATAATCATGACATCGAATGAGTTAAACAATGCATGCTTTGAGCAAAGAGGAAAAACCCTAACTAATGATGAAAGAAAGCATGTATCAGAAATATGATGTTTAAACACAAAATTCCATATATGAGAGCTTCAAAAGATTTCATTGATTCCCCAACAACAATACAAAGTTTAGTTCACCATATTCATGGTGAAACTAGATGACCAATAATGAAAGAATGGAAGAGATAGAAAAACCCTAGAAAGACAAGAGGAGAGCCATTACCATCTCCAATTCTACCCCCAAGGGGTGAAAAGTGTGTTTTGCTTCTTCTCCAGCCAAAGATACAAACCCTAGGACGTCCTAAAGCTTATATACTATTCTAAAAATTACAGAAAAGTAGGCCCAAGCCCAAATTAATGGCGCTCAGCGGTAAAATACCGCTCAGCGATAAGTGCGTGTATTGAATTCTTCCCCTTAGCTGCACTTTCACCCCTCAGCGGTGCCAACGAGTGTTAAGTAGTGCCGCTCAGCGGTAAAATGGCACTGAGCGATACTTGCGGCTTCACCTTTTGCACTTTTTGTGTCCTTTTCTGATTCCAACTCTAACCTACTTCACTTCTTTCATCAAATTCACCTCAAAATCTGCATAAAACACTGAAATCAAGCATAAACCTATCCAACTCTCTTATTTCTGAAAATGTAAGCAAAAACATGATTCCAAGCTAGTTTCTAAGTGTTAAAGGTTGCTTGTAGTATCAATTTTAGACATGAAAATAACAGTTTTTCAACTATTATCACAACCCCAAACTTAGAACTTTGCTTGTGCTCAAGCAAACAAGATGTAACTCAATCTTCCACCAATCACTATAATGATTCACCACATTCAAAATCCTCTTTTCAAGATAAGTAAGTACTTAATTAAGCTCATGACAAAGACTTCAATCAAGACATGCACATGCTTTAGTGTTCACACAATCACCTAATATCCAACAAATGCTACTTTTCATGAATGATCAATCAACTAAGCATGGATGTTCATGTGCTCATGGAATCTTTCCTCACTAGATAAAGTGTTTCACTCAAACACACAAGTGTATAAAAGGTATTCACTCTAATATTCCAATATCTCATGAATTGACTTTTCCTTTCATTTAACCACAATCAAATACATTCACAAGCATGCATCATCACAAGGACTTTTCAATGGCTTATAATGTGGCTGGGCTAACAAGAAAATTGGTTTTTCTAGATCACAAAACCCTTGAGTTAAGAGAATCATATAAACACAATCATTCTTACTTATTCCCTACTTTCCTTTGCATTGAGCTTTGCTTTTTCTTCTCTTTTCTTTCTCTTTTTCTTTTTCTTTGCACATACTTAGCTCTTAGCTCAATGCTTTTTACTTTCCCTTTTTCTAAATTTCCCAACAACTCCAAACTTGGACATTTATCAGTACCACAAAATATTTTCTACTTAACTCAAGGTAAAGCTTTTCACAAAGGGTTTTCAAATCATGTTCAAGGCTAAGGGTTCAAAGGATAGAACAGATTGTTTTCTCTTTTGTTGGGCTAAAATCATGCATTTGGCTAACAAAAGGGTTACCAACAAATGGCCTTGATCATATGATTCAAACAAGCAATTGATTCAATCATAGAAAACCTAGGCAAAGTCATTCATGCTTTCAAAGTAATAACATTCAATCACAACAACTCTGGAGCTCAAAGCCTCACATATAAGCTCATTCACATTCCACATATACACATCCTACTTAGTATCATAATCACAATCACAACATCATGCATTCCACATATACACATATAATCTCATTCACATTCCACATATACACATCAAGCATTACTTATCAAACAACAATCATATGCAAACCATCATAACAGATAAAGTTTCCAATTGGGTACACCAAACCCTATACTAAAAACAGAAGCAAATAAGTTCAATAATATAAAACCAAACAAAAGCATAAAATAACTCCTGCTCTAGTGCTGATAGCATCCATCAGTAAATGTTGTCTCAACTCCTCATCAGTCTGTGTTGTCATCTATATCCTGCTCCTCTTCTTCATCTTCAGCATCCTCAAATGCGTCATCATCAGCATCATCTTCATCCTTCACCATGGCTGCAGCTTCAGCTGCTCCATCTCTACCACCTTGGGCCTGCTCCTCTGGCCAAGCTACCACATTATGGAACTCATCCATAGTCCACTTGTGTGTTGGGGGTGTATCATACATTCCAACAATCATCTCAACAGTGGCCACCTGCCCTTTGTGGATAGACTGCAACTGTGCACCTATAAGAGACATATACATGTCCCTCATGTAGAAAGGCTCTGCTTCATGTGTCTCTGCAGATGCCTGACTCTGTGCTTGTCGTCTTTCTCTGTGAGGACGGCGTGGTGGAACTGGCTGAACTGCCTCCTAACCTCCACAGTACTGTTTGTAATAGGCCTCATCAATTGCTTTGCTTGGCCTCTCAAATGGTGGAGCAGAAGTATCCACCCCAGCTATCTTGCACAGGTGTGTGATCAAAGAAGGATGTCCTAAGCGTGCTTTGTTATTTATTGTGTTAGCACACATCTGTATCTCATTAGCTATTACCTGTCCAATGTTGACATTCAAATTCCTGATCACATAGTAGAGGAGGAGTGCCCTGCTAAAAGTGATGTCTGAAACATGAGAACATGGCTGAATGTTGGCATGAGAAAATGCCATCCAATACTTTGCAAGAGGGTTCAAGTCAGTCCTCCTAATGTTCACCACAGAACCAGTTCTGTTCCTCTGAAAATGTCCTCTAGGTACACATAGAACACTCTCCACATCATCAAAATCAATGCCTTCTTTCATACATACAGCAAACTGGCACTGCTCACCAATCCATGTAGTACCCAAGAAGCTGTTGATAGAGTCAGGATCATACCTAATAGTGTGGCCTCTGACATAGCCTAGGTAATCCTCAGCTGGATAATCACCAATCTTCCTTGCATTGGTGTAAAATTCCTTCACCACAGCTATATTGGCTGGTGCAGGGTATGTGGCTAGCTTCCCCTAATTCCTTCCCAGCAGTTGCTCTCCAAACTGAGGAGCAAAGTTAGGTATAATTCCAACTTTCCTCTCCATAAGGAGCCTCCTATCTTGGACCACCGTAAAATGATTCTCATGTTTGCGAGATAGGAACCTACTAGAGTGGGGTTGTTCTGGTTCCTTATCTTTCCTTTTGGATGCCATGGTCTTCACTCTTTTGCCTAAAGAGGATGCCATTCCTACATCAAACACAGATTACAAAACCACAAGACATATTGTTAATCATTAGTAAACCAAAAACAACACCCTAAATCCATGCTAAACCACCGCTGAGGGTCAAAATCACCCCTCAGCGCCACCAGTACATCAATCCAGCACAAAATTCACCTAAAAACCAAAGTCTGTCAGAGTGCCGCTCAACGGACATTTACCCCTGAGCGGTGATTCTGCAAATTTTTGAAAAACACTCTTTTAAGCTTTCCTAACTCCTAGCATATACAATTTTCATACTTCCAGATCAAAATCAATCAGTTCAATCGGTTCAAACATCAATTAATTCATCAAATCATGCATAAGAATCAAAACCTCTATAAATTCATGCTTCAACAATCAAATTCATGCTCAAGAACCCTAGAATGCAAAATGCTTGACTTACTTGGGTGGAGATGCTAGATGAGTGGAGAATGCTTTCAAACTGTGAAGATCAATGATGCTCTCTCCCAACCCCAAACTTAGATGGAAAACTAGTTAGAAAGTGAGTGGAAGGGAGATTTTCTAAAGAGGAATGAAGGGAAAAATGTAGAGAACCTTTGGAAAAGTGTTTAGGAGTGTGTGTGCAGAGAAGAATATGAAAATAGAGGCCAAAGTGTGACTTAGGGTATAAAAATACCCTAATGGGCTCGGGTTCCGCTAAGGGGCAACCTAAGCCCATTTTGCGATACCACCGCTCAGCGACACTTTCTTGTTCTACTTTTCTTCTTCCTAGCTTAACCTGGGTGCCTTCTACTCATGCTCCTGACTTGCTCCCTGCAATTAAGTTCTCAGATCACTCATGCATCCAATCCCTATCATGCAACTAAAGTAGAACAAACAACAAAGATATAATCAATCAACTGGGTTGCCTCCCAGGTAGCGCTTGTTTAACGTCACGACCCTGACCCAAAATCCTCCAGCACCCTTCAGTAGAGGCAAATCTTTCTAAACAATACCCATCAGTAGTGAATACAAACATAGTATCCTTCAGAAGATACTCTTCCGCCTAACATCCATTAGTAGATGTAAACCCTGTAACAAACTTATAACAAAAACAAAAATACCCAAAAGTTCAAAATTACATCACCAAACCAAAAATTAAAAGTTCTTAAATCACTGGGTTACCTCCCAGCAAGCACTTTTTTAACGTCACTAGCTTGACCCAATAAAACTCAAGTTCTTTCTTCTTTTTCTTCTTTCTACTGAACTTCTTCAGGAATTTGATAAAACCAGGAACCTGTTGCAATGTCTCAATCATAGGAACTTTAATCTCCAATTTCTTGAAGATTTCCATAAAGCGCTCAAATTCCTTCTTCCTATGATTCTTCTTTGGATGAGGAAGAGGTTTTTCATATGATTCTTTTCTTTTTTTCTCTCGTCCTCTTTTTCTTTTCTCTCACTTTCTTTTTGCTTTCTCTTTTTCCACTCACTTTCTTCATCTTCACACAAATTTTCTCTTCTTCTTTCTCTTCTCTCTCTTTTCTCGCTTCTTTTTCCAACTCAACTTTTTCAACATTTACACTCACTAGCACTTTACACTCTTCCCTGGGGTTAACCTCGGTATTAGCCCCAAAATTCTTGTCAGGCCTTTCTTCCAACTGCTTAGTAAGTTGACCCATTTGAATCTCCAAGTTCTTAATAGCAGCTTTAGTGCTCTTTTGAGTGAATTCAGTTTTCTGTATGAATTGCTGAAGAGTTTCTTCCATCCTTATTGATCTTTCATTAACTATAGACATTTGTTGCCATAAGGTTGGTTGTTGTTGTTGCTTGTTAAATTGCCCTGCTTGTCCAGCTTGCCCACTTTGTCCTTGACCAATGCTTGGGTGTGCTTTCCACCCTTGATTGAAGTTCCCCTGACGGTATGGAAATTGATTGGCCATGAAGTTAACATCCTCTAAAGATTCCACTGGAAAGGTGCATTGACCATTGATATGGTCACTTCCACATAGTTCACACATCTGTTGTTGAACCTGTGCAACAGTCTTTAACTCTTTTGGCAGTTGTGCAAGTGCCTTTGTGAGATTCTCTAGTTGTTGAATTATTATTTTGTTCTAAGCTAACAAGGCATCATTGGATTGCAACTGTAGAACTCCTTTTTGTTGAATAGGAGCTCCTCTTTCATTGTTCAACTCATTGTCATTAGTAGCCATGATTTCAATTATTTCAGTTGCTTCCTATGGAGTCTTCCATTTAATATTGCCTCCAGCTGAGGCGTCCAACATCAACTTGGTTTGTGAACCAAGACCTCCAAGGAAGAATAGGACTACTTCTACTTCGTCAAATCCATGTGTGGGAGTCTTTCTTAATAGGCTTTTGTGCCTGTCTCATGCGTGACCTAGTGATTCCTCCATGCCTTGCCTGAAAGATGAGATCTCTTGCTTTCCTTTTTTTACCTTGGATTGTGGGAAGTATTTATTCAAAAACTTGGCCACCACAGCTTCCCACTCTGTAAAGCTTCCCTCTGGAAAAGAATTCAACCAAAGCTTAGCATTGCCTCCCAATGAGAAAGGAAACAAGCTAAGTTTGATTGCTTCGTCAGGCACCCCATTTATCTTCACTGTATTGAAGATTTGATTAAAGGTTGTGATGTACTTATATGGGCTTTCATGTGACAACCCATTAAATTGATTACTCTTAACCAGCTGGATCAATGCCGGTTTCACCTCCATGTTGACTGCATTGACCCTCGGTCTTGCTATGCTGTTAAAATGTTGAGGGCCAACCACATTGGTGTAATCTGCAATAGTCCGTCTAACATTATTATTCTCCATCTCCTTAGTCCTATGGTGAGAACCTTGTGGTGAAGGTTGTAAAAGATCTTCTGGAGGAGGGAAAAGTTCTCCAGATGTATAGATTCTTCTCCTCCGTCTACTCTCGTCTAAGCCTTCAAGAAGAGGTTTCGAGGTTTTCTTGCTTCTAGATCGAATTGCTTCCTGCATACACAAGAAAACAAGTCCCTAGAAAAATTTGTTAGCACAAAAAGATAGAGAAGATATAAAATAAGAGATAAGAAGAACAAAGATAGAAAGATAAAGATAAAAATAAAAACAGAAATTCAAAATTCAAAATTTAAAATTCAAAATTCAAAAACAAGTCAAAGATAATCAATAATCACACAAATAAACTAGTAAACCACGAGTCCCCGGCAACGGCGCCAAAAACTTGTTTAACCCTCGACAAGTGTGACCGAATTGTATCAAGTAATAAACTCGGTAAGACCAAGTATCGTTCTCCCAAAGGACTCACGGCCTAGTTAGTTATATGATTTGTTGATTATTTAAGACTTGTGAACAAATTGTTATAAGTTTTAAATGCAAAAGACAAAAAGTAAACATGTATGCATGTGATGATGAATGGGAAAGAAGAAACAAAACACGTGAATTGAAATACGTGGATGAGTATGTTGTTGGGGAAATCAATTTCATCTTACCCACTATCATATATTTTAGGAATTCATCATTCTTTTCATCAATGTTAATGCCACTCTCTAAATTACCTTAAACCCGATGTCTCGGCGAATAAAGCCTAATCATAATCACTAGTTTATAATGTCTTGTCTCCCTAGCAATTAATCATGATTATAGTGAACGGAAGCTTAACGGCAACCAACCATCATATTCCTATGTCTAGGTTTATACTACTGTTGGGAGAGTTTCCCCGGATCTAGATTTTACCGTATGTGTCCATATCAATAAAACCAATAATCATGACATCGAATGAGTTAAACAATGCATGCTTTAATCAAAGAGGAAAAACCCTAACTAATGATGAAAGAAAGCATGTATCATAAATATGACGTTTAAGCACAAAATTCCATATATGAGAGCTTCAAAAGATTTCATTGATTCCCCAACAACATTACAAAGTTTAGTTCACCATATTCATGGTGAAACTAGATGAACAATAATGAAAGAATGGAAGAGATAGAAAAACCCTAGAAAGAGAAGAGGAGAGTCGTCACCATCTCCAATTCTACCCCCAAGGGGTGAAAAGTGTGTTTTGCGTCTTCTCCAGCCAAAGATACAAACCCTAGGACGTCCTAAAGCTTATATACTATTCTAAAAATTACAGAAAAGTAGGCCCAAGCCCAAATTAATGGCGCTCAGCGGTAAAATACCGCTCAGCGATAAGTGCGTGTATTGAATTCTTCCCCTCAGCTGCACTTTCACCCCTCAGCGGTGCCAACGAGTGTTAAGTAGTGCCGCTCAGCGGTAAAATGGCGCTGAGCGGTACTTGCGGCTTCACCTTTTGTACTTTTTGTGTCCTTTTCTGATTCCAACTCTATCCTACTTCACTTCTTTCATCAAATTCACCTCAAAATCTGCATAAAACACTGAAATCAAGCATAAACCTGTCCAACTCTCTTATTTCTGAAAATGTAAGCAAAAACATGATTCCAAGCTAGTCTCTAAGTGTTAAAGGTTGCTTGTAGTATCAATTTTAAACATGAAAATAACAGTTTTTCAACTGTTATCAACCTGCAAGCAAGTAGTTCAATCACATGAAATTTGGGCAAAATCTTTTATGCTTCCAAAGTAATAGCAATTTTTTACAACAACTCTGAAGCCCAAAACTCACACAGGTAAACTCTCAAGTTCTAGAATTCAGAAAACCATCATGCTCAGTATCTCAATCAAGTTTTACCTCAAGCACCTGTTTCACATGTTAGAAGCAACCACCTGTGTATTTTCACATCATGCATCATCTCAACCTCAATCCAAATAATAAGAATCAAAAAGTACACTCATCAAAAGACAACATTAGAAGAACTAAACCACTGCAATAAGATAGAGCAAAGTGCATCATTCTTATACTATAGAGAAAAAAACAATAAAAACAGGAATTTTAAAAGAGTTCAACAATAAACAAAATAAAAACAATAAAATAAAAAAAACAAGGGAAAGTTTAGAAAGCTAGGTTGCCTCCCAGTAAGCGCTTCTTTAATGTCACTAGCTTGACCCAATAGATTCAATCTGAATCATCCAACTCCTTGACTGTGGAAAGGCGTTCCACCTCACCACCCAAATAATGCTTGAGACGTTCTCCATTGACAACCCAACTTCTTTGTGGATCTTCAGATGCTGGATCTGTTAACTCAACTGCTCCATGTGGAAGAACATTCTTGATCATAAATGTACCAGACCACTTGGACTTCAACTTTCCAGGGAAAAGTTTCAGTCGTGAATTGAACATCAATACCTGTTGTCCTGGATTGAAGAATTTTTTTACCAGCTTCTTGTCATGATAAAATTTCACCTTTTCTTTGTAATTCTTTGAAGAATCATAGGTGTGCGTGCAGCCGCATCTCTTCAAGCTCAATAATTTGCCTTCTCCTTTTTTCTGCAGTGTCACAAGAATCATAATTCAAGAATTTTAAAGCCCATAGAGCTCGATGTTTGATGAGTCAATATTTTATTGACTTCACTTAGCTTATTGTACCAAATTTAATCAGGGAATTGTGCTAAAATGTCCGGTATTATTTCATTTTTTTTAATTATGCTTAATTAGATCGGAAATTCTTATTTTAACTAATTTGAATTATCTGAGCTAATTATTTTGCAAGAAAAATTTTGGAAATAGAAATTGAGATATTTGGAAGGATATTTATTCACACAGTGTATTATTTACTTGGAAGAAGCTGCACTGCATTGATTTATTCTGTGTGTTTATCTGTGTAAACTCGAGATGGAATATTTTTGTTGGGAGAAACACATTTCATTCTTATGTTACATGCTGATTTATTTTGACATATGGTGACTCATTTTTACGTGGAAGTGAAAGCACGTGTTTGAGAAAATTATATACAAAGTGGTCCATAAGAATTAATTTTAGTCCAATTTGAAGTGGTGCACACGTAGATACATAATGGACTTAAAGTTCACATTCCACGGCTGGCAATTCTATCCAATAATTAATAATTGAAGAAAATTTGCAAAGGATAACACATGCCACACGTTCCCATTCATTCTAGCAGTAGGCATAATATGTTTTGGATGGAATACTTGGATTCATGAGGGCAGTAGGGAACACACATCTACACGGTGGGCAGCCACTCTCAGTCCAGCAGCGCATGGGCTTATTCATGTTCCAGCAGCTGCACACAACACAAGCACACTCCACGGCCTGGTCAAGCACATCCAGAGGTTGGAGAAGAAGCACGGGTGCTGCATGAGGAAGGATTCCACGTTCAAACAGCCACACAGCAGCCACCGATTGGGATGAAAGGTGGACGGTGATGCTAGCATGTTTTGGAGGAAGTGGAATGCTGAATGGCACGCTGAATCATGGAAGAGAAGACACAGAGAAGAAAGTGTTGCATGGTGTTCTTGGAAAGAAGCAAATAGCAAAGGTGTCTACCAAGAGTGTTGATTCATTCACGGTGAATATTTTGTTGTCTTTCGGTGGTAATTTTGAGAAAAGAAATAAATTCATTTGCCTTAGAGGGGTGCATGGACGGCTGGAAGAAAGCTTCTACGTAGAAACAAAATGGATGGGTAGCACCAAATGGTAATTAATTGGATAAAGAAAGTCAAAAGATGAAGATAAAGACAAAAGAGGTGGGCATGTGAATGGTGACATGGAGGGCATTTGGAAATTGAAAGAGAATGGGACGGTCCAGACGTTTGGACACCAATTCATGGAGGACCCCATTATTTTAGCACTTTCATTATTTTTTGTGTGCACTTACACGAAAAAAAAGGGGTCACTGGAAAAATAAAAGGAGGGCCGTGAAGGGCTGCATGGGGAGAAGTCCAGCAGCAGCTGGACAGTGGAGAGAAGGGCTGAAAATTCACGGTGTAGGGGCTGGAACGGTGTAGGAGCTGGAAGAATCACAGGACACAAAGTTGATGCACTCATCTAGTAATTTTAAATTTCCAATTTACTTTTCCTTTTCTTTTGTTGTAATAAACTTATCTACAATTTTAATTCAATGTATTTACTGTTTCTGAAATTTAATTTCTGCTTTATTATTTTTTTTTATTTTACTACTGTAATTAAATTCTGCTGTAAATTAAATTTCTGTTGTTATTTTTGTGCAATTAAATTTCTGTTGTTTTTACTATGTTGTTGTTAATCATTTTACTCTGAATCATTCATTGTAAATTTATTTTCTTTATTTTACTGCAGTAATTTTGATTCTGTTTTTACTGTTTTTGAAATTTACTGTTTTCTATTTTTACTATTTTCTATATTTTCATTTTCTGTATTTTGCTGTTACTGTTTTTCTGATTTTGTAATTCTGTATTTACTGTTTTTATTGCAATTATGTGCTGCTGTAATTTCATTTTCCAAAATTTACTGTTTTCTGTTTTTACTGTTTTCTGTATTTTTCGTTTTCTATATTTTGCTGTTACTATTTTTCTGATTTTGTAATTCTGTAATTGCTGTTTTTACTGTTATTATTTACTGCATGTAATTTCATTTTTTTTGTATTTAATGTTTTACTGTTTTTACTGTTTTCTGTATTTTTTGTTTTCTGTATTTTGTGTTTTTCTGTATTTTTGTTTTTACTGTTCCAGATTTATTTTCACTGTTTTATGTTACTGTATTTTCATTTTTACTGTATCAATTTCGTTTTTACTGTTTTTGTTTTGTTTTACTGTTTTAAATTCGTTTTTACCATTTTAGTTTTATTTTTACAGTATGTTTTTACTGATGTTTTTATTGTTGTGTTTAACGTTTTACGTTCTATACGTTTAATGTTCCCGCGTTTATTTTATTTTGATGTCTTTTACCATTGGGTTTTTACTGTACTGCATTTTACTTCACCGTATTTAATTTGGTGTTATTTAAATTCCAGTTCATTTTAATTTTTTCGCATAAAAAAACAAAAACATTCACAACCCCCCACTACGTGTTGACCCGAGACTGAACCAGATTTGGTCCTTGTGAGACGACCTAGGAGTCACATCCTAGCTATACTGCATTATTTAATTGCACATAAAATTTGTATGACCGCGACAGTCGTATCAATGTTCCATCTCCACTGGAAGGTGGCATGCCGTTCCATAAACCATTTGAAAAGAAGATAATCCAATAGTTGTTTTCATTGCAGTTTTGTATGCCCAAAGGGCATCATCCAACTTTTGAGACGAATCTTTTCCTTATGAAGCCACTGTCTTTTCTAAAATTCTTTTTATCCCCCTGTTGGAAACCTCAGCTTGCCCATTTTCCTGTGGATGATACGGTGTAGCTACCTTGTGTCTCACACCATAATGCTTGAGTACCCTTGCTAGCTGAAAATTGCAAAAATAAGATCCTCCATCACTGATGAGTACCCTGGGTGTTCCAAACCGAGAGAAAATTTGCCTTTTCAAAAATTTGATGACAGTTTTGGAATCATTCTTGGGACAGGACAGGGCCTCCACCCATTTGCTCATATAATCCACAACCACCAGGATATACTCATTATTGAAAGAGGGTGGAAAAGGTCCAACAAAATCTATGCCCCAACAATAAAAAACTTCTACTTCTAATATGCTTTGCAATGGCATCTCATGCCGTTTGAAGATATTACCTGTCCTTTGACACTTATCACAACTTCTGGCATGATTGTGAGCTTTTTTAAACAGAGTAGGCCAATAAAATCCTGACTGGAGAACTTTTGCAGCTGTTTTCTCTCCACTAAAATGCCCCCATAAGGTGGGTCATGACAGTGCCATAAAATTCCTTCCACCTCTTCCTTAGTCACACAACGCCTTAGAAGGTTATCTGCCCCAATTTTGAGCAAGTAAGGATCATCCCAAATAAACTGTTTGGCATCATGTAAAATTTTTTTCCTTTGTTGCCAATTGAGATCATCTGGGATTACTCCTGCAGCTTTGAAATTAGCCATATCAGCAAACCACGACCTTTGTTGAATATACATGAGTGTTTCATCCGAGAAGGATTCCCAGATTTCTGCTTCCTTGCTTGTAACTTCTCTATTAACCAACCGAGATAAGTGATCAACAATTAAATTTCTCATGTATTGAATTGATTCTTGATTATATATGCTTTACTTCATTAATTGTTAGGTTTTTTCCTCTTTACTCTATCCATGCTTTGTTTAACTCATTCAATTGCATGATCTTTGATTATGTCGATATGGACACATACGGGGAAATCTAGAACTGGGGAAATTCTCCCAGAAGCAATATTACCTAGACATAGGAATAGGAGGATCGGTTGCCTTTAAGCTTCTGTGCGAATGTAATGCATGAAAAATTGCTAGGGAGACAAGACATTGTGAACTACTAATTAGCAGTAGGCTTTCTTCACCGAGACATCGGGTTTACTTGGACATTCTTTTTAACCAAGAAAAGTGAAGCTTTTAAAGCATTCAAATCTTTTGCAAAACGTGTTTGATGACAAATTTATGAACACCGAAAAACGGCGCCACAAACTTGTTTAACAATCGGCAAGTGTGACTGAATCGTATCAAGTAATAAAACTAGGTAAGACCAAGTATCGTTTTCCCAAAGGAGTCACGACCTAGTTAGTTATCTGATTTGTTGATTATTTAAGACTTGTGAACGATTGATTTTAGGTTTTTAATGCAAAAGACAGTAATTAAACATGTATGCATGAATTTGATCAATGGCAAAAAGAGTAAAACAAACACGTAATGGATTATATGGATGAGTATGTTGTTGGGGTTATCAATTTCATCTTATCCACTCTCATATACTTTAGGAATTCATCAATCTTTTCATCAATGTTAATGCCACTCTCTAATTTACCTTGTCAAGAAGGCCTATCCTTAGTTACGAGTTCATACAATTCCTAACATTCCTAGTAATTAATTCTTAAGTGCAGAAGCTTAAAGGCAACCAACATGCTATTGGGAGAAATTCCCCGCATCTAGATTTCCCCGTACGTTCCCATATCGACAAAATCAATGATCATGGCAATGAATGAGTTAAACAAAGCAAGCATTAAGCAAAGAGGAAAAACCCTTACTAATGATGAAAGAAAGCATAAGTCTTAAAGTAAGATGTTAAAACATTAATTCCATATATGAGAGTTTCACAAGACTACATTGATTCCCCAACAACAATACAAGGTTTAGTTCACCATATTCATGGCGAAACTAAATGAACAAAAATGAAAGAATGAAAGATAAAACCCTAGAAAGGTGAAAAAGGGAGCCTGAGCATCCAAGATCTTCCTTCAAAGGGGTGGAAAAGAGAGTGTTTTCTTCGTCCCAGCCAAAGATACAAACCCTAGGAACACCTAAAGCTTATATACTGTTCGTAATAATACAGAAAATTAGGCCCAAGCCCAAAATAATGCCGCTTAGCGGTTGATGAATCATTATTTTCTTAACTTCACTTAGCTTATTGTGCTAGATTTAATCAGGGAATTGTGCTCTAATGTCCAGTATTATCCCGTTTTGCTAATTGTGCTTAACTTGACCGGAAATTCTAATTTTGATTAATTTGAATCATCTGAGCTAATTATTTGCATTAGTAATTGCAGGAAAAATATTGGAAATACAATTTGGGACATTTGGAAGGATATTCATTTGCACAGTGTGTTATTATACTTCTTAGAATTCTTAAGAAGTAATATTGGTCTAGAAACCATACACACCACACGTCCATTTGTTTGATTGGGAGAAGCACATTTAATTGTTTCATGGCCTATTTGATGACCCATTCCACGTGAAAGAGAGAACAATCGATTCTCTGTATTGCACCCAACACATCACACATCAATTGGATACACAAAGAGCATTTATCTTGTCAAAAATATTTGAATGAATGTGTCCAAAATCCAAATTGAAAAGCATAGATAAAAGTGGGGGCTCCATGGGAATATTGTTTTTGAAAGCAAGCATGGCACGTGAAGAAGCATTCAAGGCAAACAAATGAAGAGTATTGTTTATCTTTAAATGGGAGACAACATGTAGGGGCCACCACTCATGGTTGGCAAGCTCACGGCCCACCTTGAAAGAAATGTGCAGACCGTCCTCTTCCACTCCACACAAGAAGCTCACGGTCCTAGATAGTTTGGAGGTGTGCACACATTACAACTTGCTACAACAATTTAAACAAGTAAAGCTTAATGGAAATCATGGGGCCGGTCAAAGTTCACGTATGAGAAATGTTGAAAGAGTATTATGAAGTAGTGTCACGGCCCACATAAGATTTGAGATTTTTAATTGGTAATTGGAGATGACAAAAGCTCACGGCCAGCAAGCAATTAATAGTTCCAAGTGCAGCAACAACAACGTTCCAGCAAAGCCATGGCAGTAGCTTGGAGTGGAGTTTTGGCCAGCAGCTTGAAGCAAGAAGAGAAACACAACAGCGGCATGAACAGCAGCTCGCTCACGTCCAACACCTTGAAGAAGCAGCTGGTCCAGCAGAGTACAAGCTCACGGTCTTCACGGTCCAGTTTGGGAGGTGTCACGACTGGAGCACTAATCCAGCAACCTCCACCAGTCCAGACGGAGCATCAATGAAGCTAGTTCACGGTCCAGCATGCATTGGAGGTGCAGAAAAATAAACACCACACGGCCATGGAAACCACCACGTTGAAAGATGATATGGAAGAAAAAGCATTCAGCAAAGAGGAAAGAAAGGGGCGTTGAATTGTCTCCCACGGCCAGAAGAGAGTGGCCACCTTTGCTCTTTTGTTTTTCATTGTTTTGGAGATATGAGAATGCGGTTTTAATGAGGAGGAGAAGTGGAGCTGCTGTTCAGAGAGCACCACGGAGCAAAGCTTCACCACGGTCCAGCAGCTTTTAAGCTTCAACACGGACAGTAGCTTCAAGCATCCAGCTTGGTTGGAGACGGTGGTGCACTAGAATGAGAGCTGCACCGTGAAGAAACTAGGAGGAGAATCAACTGGTCCAGAGGAGGATATACTCACGGTCACACTAACATCCAAGAGAGATTTTTGTTTTTGCTTCAAAGATGTGAGTAGCTACCGAGAAGAGAGAAAAGCTCATGGCCATGACAGCTTGGGCAGCAGCAACATGATTGAAGTAGTGCACGGAGATTTGGCATCCAACAGTGATTTCTCGGCAGAGTTGTGGTGCTTGAATAGTTGTGGAAGCTTCACGTGATTCATTGGTTGGAAAGAAGAGGAGCCCACGGTTGGAATGGTGTGCAAGAAAGTATTGAAGAAGAAGACGAGATTAATTGGCAAAAATGGAGGGCCCTCACCCTATTTTCTCACGGGCAAGAAGCTATTGCTCAGAAATTTGTGCAAGGAACCAAGTTGAATGAGAGAGCATCCTATGGGAGTTGTTCTGAGCTTTGGCTATAAAATGAAGCAGCAGGCAGAGAAGGAAAGGGAGGAAGTAGATTTTAGTTAGATTTTAGGAGTAGTTAGTACCACTCACGGCTTGGAAGAGGCTTCTGCCTCTTCCTTTTTCCTTTTCCATTTCCAGTAGCAAGCTTTCTCAGTTTCCATTTCAAACAGTGCAAAAATGTAGTTCTTATTTCTCAAGCAGTATAAGTTTGTCACAGTAGTTTGCTCATTGAATTTTTACCTATTCAAGAATTTTATTTTCATGTGTTCAATCTTTTGATGAATTTCATTTTCAGTGCTTTTAATTTTACCATCTCTTTTATTTTATCGTTTATTGTTTTCTACACCGTTCAATTTTACCATTTCTGAATATTTACTGTTCCATTTTTACCATCTTTTACCGTTCAGTTTTTACAGTCTTTAAAATTTACTTCAGTGTTTTTAATTCTGTGTTATTTAATTTCTAGTCAACTTTAATTTTACCACAACAAACACAATCACAAACCCCCCCCCTTCGTGTAAAAAAATCTGAGACTGAACCACACAATTTGGTCCTTGAGAGACGACCTAGGAGTCACTTCCTAGTAATATACTGCATTAATTCGTGCACATCAAATTTGTATGACCGCGACAGTCGTATCAGCGGTAAACTACCGCTCAACGGTAAGTGCGTGAGTTGGTTTCCTCCCCTCAGCGACCTTTTCACCCCTCAGCGAAGCCAACGTGGGTTTCTGAGTTCCGCTCAGCGGTAAACTGCCGCTGAGCGGTGGTTGCGGCTTCTTCTTTTGCACTTTTTGATGTCTTTTCTGATTCCATTTCTATCCTTCTTCACTTCTTTCACCAAATTCACCTTAAAACCTGCATAAAACACTGAAATCAAGCATAAACCTGTCCAGCTCTCTTATTTCTAAAAATATGACCAAAAGCATGATTTCAAGCTAGTTTCTAAGTGTTAAAGGTTGCTTTTAGTATCAAATTTAAGCATGAAAATAACAGTTTTTCAACTGTTATCAGTGTTCAAAATGAAAAGGATTTGAAACTCAAAACATTGAGAAGTGATCATGGTGGTGAATTTGAAAATGAAACATTTGAAAATTTTTGTGAAGATCATGGAATAGCTCATAATTTTTCTGCACCTAGAACGCCCCAACAAAATGGTGTTGTTGAAAGGAAAAATAGATCATTAGAAGAATTAGCTAGGACTCTTTTGAACGAATCTAATGTGCCAAAATATTTCTAGGCTGATGCAGTTAGTACTACTTGTTATGTGCTAAATAGGATGCTTATTAGGCCTATTCTTAAATTAACCCCCTATGAATTATTAAACGGTAGAAAACCAAATGTGTCTCACCTAAACTTTGGATGCAAATGCTTTGTTTTGAATAATGGTAAGGACAATCTAGGTAAATTTGATGCTAAATCTGATGAAGCAATCTTCCTAAGTTACTCTTTAACTAGCAAAGCATATAGAGTTTTCAATAGAAGAACTTTAAAAATTGAAGAATCAATACATGTTGTCTTTGATGAAATTGTGGACCTTGAGGTGAACCCTCTTGAGTCAAATAAACCAATTGCAGGTGATGATGATTATTTGAGGGAAGCTCTTGAAGAGATGTACCTAAATGAAAACTATTCACCGGAGACTCAGGTTGAACACCAAGAAGTTGATCCCAAGAGTTATCAACAACCAAGAGGACTTTCGTTGGACAACATCATTGGAGATATATCAAGAGGGGTAACTACTAGACACAATCTTAATAATTTTTGCTTAACTGTAGCTTTTATGTCTCTCGTTGGACAACATCATTGGAGATATATCAAGAGGGGTAACTACTAAACACAATCTTAATAATTTTTGCTTAACTGTAGCTTTTATGTCTCAGATAGAACCCAAGAATATAAAGAAAAGCTCTTCAAGATGACAAGTGGTGCATAGCAATGCAAGAAGAGTTGAATCAATTTGAAAGGAATGATGTTTGGGAACTCATTCCTAAACAAGATGGTTATCAATTCATAAACAAAATGGGTTTTCAGAAACAAGCTTGATGAAGATGGAAACATTTCAAAGAACAAAGCAAGGTTAGTTGCAAAGGGCTACTGTCAAGAGGAAGGTATAGATTATGATGAAACCTATGCCCCGGTAGCCAGGTTAGAAGCAATTAGATTGTTACTTGCTTATGCATCTTTGATGAAATTTAAATTGTATCAAATGGATGTGAAAAGTGAATTTTTGAATGGTTTTATTAAAGAAGAGGCATATATTAGTCAACCTCCTGGATTTGAGGATTTTAAATATCTTGATCATGTTTATAAATTGAAAAAGGCCTTGTATGGCCTTAAACAGACACCTAGGTCTTGGTATGAAAGACTTAGCACCTTCTTGATTGAAAATGATTTCTCTAGAGGTAAGGATGAATCTGGTGAAGAAGTAAATCACACCATGTTTAGAGGAATGATAGGATCTCTACTGTATCTAACTGCTAGTAGACCAAACATTATGCAAAGTGTATGTGTGTGTGCTAGGTACCAGGCAAATCCTAAGGAATCTCATTTAACTACTGCCAAAAGGATTCTGAAAAACCTTAAAGGGACCACCTCATTTGGACTTTGGTATCCCTCTGATGCTTCACCTAGTTTAATAGGATATTTTGATGCAGACTATGGTGGCTTTAAAATTGATAGGAAAAGTACTAGTGGAACTTGTCATTTTTTGGGTTGTTCTTTAGTGTCATGGCACTCAAAGAAACAAGCATGTGTAGCCTTGTCTACCACTGAAGCTGAATACATTGCTGCTGGGAATTGTTGTGCCCAAATTCTCTGGATGAAACAACAACTGGAGGATTTTGATATCTTCCTTGATCACATTCCTCTTAAATGTGACAACACTAGTACTATAAACCTAACCAAGAACCCCATAATGCACTCAAGAACTAAGTACATTGAGATTAGACATCATTTCTTAAGAGATCATATTCAAAAGGGAGATTGCCAAATAGAATACATTGATACTTTACATCAATTAGCAGATATCTTTACAAAAGTTCTGCCTAAAGATAGATTCTATGAACTTAGAAGAGAGCTAGGAGTGTTAGACATGTCTTAAATTTAAGCTTTCTACACTTTTCGCATTTTTCGTAAACTTAGTGTTTTTAATCGATTATCACAAGATCATAATCGATTATTCTTAGCTTTTAAGAAAGCCTCTAATCGCAGATAAACGATTATCCCATGGAATAATTGATTATCCTTACTCAGACCCAAAATTGGGTATTCAAGAACAAATAATAGATTATCTTCATCAGTAATCGATTATCATACAATTTCTGGAAAGTAACTTTTGAACAGATAATCGATTATCACATGACCAGTTTCAGAAAAAGAGACGTTGCAGCGAATTTTAACGGCCATAAAACGGCTATAAACGACTAGTCTCTTAATTTTTCATATAAATAGCCTCCTATAATCGATTAATGGTCACTTATTTGCTCCCAAAACCCTACTCAATAAATCTGAACCAAATCTCTTCCCTCTTTCATTTATCCCTCATTTCACATCTGCTCATTTTTCTCATGGCTGATTCAAGAAGACCACGTAGGAGGATTGCTGGTGCTTCCTCATCTCGTTCCAGAAATGTTCACCCTGCTTCCATCGAAGGATGGATCTCGGATGAGGAGAAGCATGCTGAGTACGTTCACTTATGGCAAGAACGTCGGATAATGGCGGTAAAGTTCAAAAGCCTTGACTTTTACAGATTTTACGGATTCCAATTTCCATATCTGTTCGGCACTCAAGGTCTTCCGCATCTCATCAAACAAAAGGGATGTATATACCCTGATCTTATCCATGTCTTCTACTTCAATCTGCGTTATCGTGACGAAATCATCACAACAAAAGTGAAAGGAGTTCCAATCATTTTGGATGATGACGTCTGGACGAATGTTGCTCAACTAATAATTTGGGATGATGCTATCAAAGTCCATCTTGGCGTCCCGGACTTCAATCGTCTCATTGCCTTTCAATCCTTTTTGCGACATCCTGAACAACAAATCAACCGTCAGCAGCTGCTAGTTGGTGGATTCAAGGTTGAAGAGAGGATGATCCACTACTTGATTGTGTGGCTTCTTTGTCCTCGTGCCACTAACCATGCTCAATGCTCAATGCTCAAAGCAAGATCTTCTACTCTTGTATGGGATTTTACATCACATACACATTGATTGGCCAACTCTCATCTCCGAAACCATGTTGAAGGCTAAGAAATATAATTCTTATCATCTTCCATATGTACTTCTCATTTCTCGAATATTAGAATACAAAGGCGTAAGTGTGGAAGGCGAACTCACTCAAGCCATTCAAGCAATTGGAACTCAGATTGGTGAGACAACATTTCGCCAAATGGGATTTGTCGCTCGTGGCCGCGTGATCATTCATAAGGACGATGATCACCAAGACAATAATGAAGATGAAGACATGGATGATCACATGGCAGACCCAGTAAGAGCTGCTGCCTCTTCTGCTGCTGGTCCTTCTCAAATGCCTTCCTCTTCTTCACATAAATGGAGGATCAGTTTGCAAACCTGTCTAAACAGCTGGAGGATATGCGTCTTGCTCAACAAGCTCACTTTGAACAAATATATGAGTGGCAACAAAATCATGAAGAATATGTAATTGACCAGTTCAACGACTTGGACACTCGTCTTGGAAACATTGAAAATCACCTCAATCTTCAACCTCCAGAAAGACCACCCAGTCCGGAGTTTTAGTCTTAGGATTTTATGAGAGTTTGCTTGATTGCTTGTTTGTTTTGATTTCCTATGATGTTTCTAAATGCTCATGTCTTTCTACAGGATAACATTGTCATTTCTCTTTCCATGAATAAAATGCCTTCTTGTTCTAAATGCTTACTTACTTTCAGAAAGGGGGAGATCATATTAAGGGGGAGCATTTTTTTTCTAATCTTTTTGCTTATGATCAAAAGGGGGGAGAAGAATCAACTTCTAGTAAGTGCGGTTGTTGCTAACCTGTTTTAGTTGTCTGTTAGTTTGTATTTTATGCAGATAAACCAAGTTGCTTTTAAACAAGTAATTTTTTATCATCGTCAAAAAGGGGGAGATTGTTATCAATGAGGAGCATTGGTACTTTGAAGATAAAAGATTGTGATGATGTTGCAAGTGATAAAACTTGAAGAATCAAGTTATAATTCTTTTAAAAGCACTTTTGTAGTTTGCAAATGTATTAGGAAATATTTCAAACATGTAAAACTTAGAAATTTCGTATCCTTAAGATAGTTACACATATAATGGATTATGTGGTGGAAATAATCGATTATCATGAGCTTTCACTAAAAAACCATTTCGCTCTGGAATAATCGATTATTACTTCAAATAATCGATTACCACTGGTCCTGATGAGAACTACCCAAGTCCTTGGAATAATCGATTTTCCTCAGGATAATTGATTTTAACTTTATGAAAAACCCTGTAACGGACTTTAATAATCGATTATCACTAACAATAATCGATTTTCACTAGCAGTTGTAATGTGTCTTTTCAATTTCAGACCAACTGTCTATAAATAGTTGTTTTAAAACCCTTAGAGGGTTAAGTCTGAGTGTTTTAAGAATACAGTGTAATTGAGGAAGTTCTAAAAAGCTGGTTCATTGCATTGCCTGGTCTCGTGAATAGGAGAAGCTCGCGCTTTGTGCGTCAAAGGTCGGAGCGGTTCTCTTCGAGTTGGCAACGCTGCTATCTTCTGGATCGTTGGTCGAAGGAAGATTCTAACTGCACTATTCCGGTTCGTTGGTCGAAGGAAAGTGTGGTTGCTCGCTTCCGGTTCGTTGGTCGAAGGAAGCACCCTTCCAGTTCGTTCGTCGAAGGAAGTTTTTTGTCATTATATTCTCTTTCACTCTATTGTAGTCTGTTGAACTAATTTTAGTGAAAATGTTAATCAATTTTATAGTGATTAACAACTGGACGTAGAATCTTTTGATTCGAACCAGGATAAAAAATTCTATGTGAGAATTTTTCTACTCCCTACACTCTTTCTAATTTCCACACATCAACTGTTCAATAAATTTTCTCTAAGAAAATAAATTTTCTCTAACAGACTATCGTAACTTGAGTTGTGACCGTAACACGCTTTCCGCTTATTTTATTCCGCTGCGCGACTCTACGATACCGGTTGTCCTTATACCGACACTCCAAGCTGCATTATGAACATCTCATACTCCTGGATGAGCGTGTTCTTTCTTGCACGTTTCACGTCATCTGTACCTTCATGTGTGACTCTGAGGACTTCCCACATTCTCTTATTCACAAAACTTAACAGAAAAACATGATTCCAAGCAAGTTTCTAAGCACTAAAGGGTGTATTTAGTATCAACATTATATCACAAATAACAGTATTTTCAACTGTTATCAACAGTTATGTGATTTCTTGATTAAATAAGACTTGAAAACAAACTCTTTTGGTGTAAAATGCAAATACAGAAAAGTAAATATGCATGCAACTTGATCAATTGGACAAAAGTGCAAAGATGAACGGATTTGATATTATGGGATGAATATGTTGTTGGGGTTTGATTTCACCTAGTTTGCTCTCATGTATATACGAATTCTACTTCTTCATTAATGTCAATGTCACTATCTAAAATACTTAAAACCCCGATTCCTCGACAAAGAAAGCCTATCCTTAATTATAGATCATAACATCTTTCGTCATCCCTAATAATTAATTCTTACTAACAGAAGCTTAAGACAACTAGAACTCATACCCTGATTCCTGAGCAATACTGCTTCTGGGAATAGTTCTTTATAACCTGAATTGTAAGATACCTTTCGGTACTCATGCAAATCATACATCATGCTAATGAATGAGTTAAACAAAGCAAGCAATGAGTGAAGAAGAATTACCCTAACAATTAATGAAAGAAGCATATAAAATCAAGAATCACTAGTGCAAAATTGGCCTTTAAGGTCACCCCGTAGACGTCGGACCACAAAATAACCAACGTAAATTATTGACCGGTGGCATTTTCATAAATAAGTTGGACATATAGACGTCTGTTAACAGGGACCCTCCTTAACAGACGTCGGGGCCCTCCTTAACAGACGTCTATATGCTTGACAAGTAGGTGAAATGTCAATTTTTTCCTCCATATAGACGTCTGATCTTGCCAACCCGATGTCTATAAACGATTATTGACGTCGGCCCCCTGTAACAGACGTCTATATGGCTGACAGGGTAGGTAAGAAGTTAACCTAGATGTCGGGCACCCTCCGTACCGACGTCTATATGCACCGCGCATATTAATTATTAAATCAAAAAGACGTCATATTAGTGAGGGCCCCGACGTCTATACTATTATTGATGTCGGTCCTTCCCAACGCCCAATGTTTATAGCCTATTATACAAGAAAACACGAACCCGCGGGGAGTTACACTCACTGTTCATCGTCTTCCTCCTCACGTTTTCTCTCTACGACATTGCATTTCTAGGTGTGTTTTCGTTGCATTTTGGTTCAGTTCCTGGCGTGTTCTTGGGCGGCGTTTTTGTCCCTTTTTGGCCTGCGTTTTTGGACGTGCACTCCTCCATTTCCCTCCATTGCGTTTTTAATCTACTAAGAAGGTTAGCTTACTTGTTGAAAACTTTTTGTGTATGCATGTTATTGGCTTTTGTGTATGCATGTTATTGGCTTTTGTGTATGCATATTATTGGCTTTTGTGTATGCATGTTATTGGCTTTTAGGTATGCATGTGTTATTGGCTTTTGAATATGCATGTGATAAAGTATTGTTGTGTTATTATGATTGGCATGTTAGATTATAAGTATCAAATCATTGAGTGAAACTTAGTTCCCATTTGAAATTTAACACAAACGATTAATCTTTTAATCGTTTGTATTAAATTTTGAATTGTACGATTGGACAATTTGGAAAAATTATTTTTCATAATTTACTATAACATGTACGTTGGAGTTTATGGATAAGATTGATAAAATTTCGGTTTAGATTATTTGTGTTGATCTCTGGATGCATATTTGATTGTGGTCATCCATGACCACTCTCATTTCGTGTATTTCGGAGACCAATGCGAAATGTTGTCGAAATTTTATCAAATTTGTCATGTTAGACTTCTTTGCACGTGACTTAGCAAATTATGAAAAATAATTTTTCTGAATGGGTAGGGCCTAACCTTGTGAGAGTTAAAAAATTGAAACTGCTGAAGTATGTTACGAACATAGTATGGATCGAAGTTGGATGAATGAACGTCGCATCAATGAAGAATATGAGAAGGGTGTTTCGGTGTTTTTGCAATATGTTCAACAAAATGCAAAGTCTATGAACGCGACATATTTTTGTCCTTGTGTTCGTTGTCTTAATCAAATACGGCAAGACCAAGGCAATGTGCGTGACCATCTATTCATGTTCGGCATAATGAGAACTTATATCGTTTGGACTTGGCATGGAGAAGTACTGGACCAGCCTACCACGTCATGAGGAACAGATTATGTGGAAGAATGGATGAGTGATCATTTAGAGGACATGATACGTGATGTTGGTGAAGATAATTTTGGAAGAGCTAATTTGTATGATTCTCTTATAAATGATTCAGAGCAACCGTTGTTCCCAGGATGCTCGAACTTTACACGTCTGTCTACAACTTTAAAGTTGTTTAGTTTAAAAGCAAGGAATGGATGGACCGATAAAAGTTTCACAAAGTTGTTGGAGTTGTTGAAGGAGATGCTTGCAGAAAATAATAGTCTACCTATTCGTAATTACGAGGCAAAAAAAATTTGATGTCCAATGAGTCTTGAATATCAAAAGATACATGCTTGTCCTAATGATTGTGTTTTGTAGATAAAGGAGTTTTCTTCACTAAAGTATTGTCCAACATGTGGTTTATTCCGTTTTAATAAGAAATATGACAGAAACACTGGTGATGAAGGTAATGATGGTGCACCTGCTAAGGTGATGTGGTATTTGCCTATAATACCTAGGTACAAATGTTTGTTCTTTGTTAAAGAAGATGCAAAGAACCTTAAATGGCATGTTGTCGAAAGAAAGTGAGATAATCTTCTTCGACACCCAGCTGATTCACCACAATGGAAGAAGATCGACGAAACATTTCCAGAATTTGGTGCAGATCCAAGAAACTTAAGACTTGCACTTGCAACTGATGGTATGAATCCTTATGGGAACTTAAGTAGCAAACACAGTTCATGGTCAGTTATGTTGATGATATACAATCTTTCTCCTTTGTTATGCATGAAGAGAAAATATGTGATGTTGTCCATGATGATATCGGGTCCTAGACAACCTGGAAATGACATTGATGTTTACTTGAAACCTTTAATTGATTATTTGAAATTGTTGTGGGAAGAAGGAGTCGAAGTGTTCGATTCACATGTTCAAGAAAATTTCCATTTGCGTGCAATGTTGTTTTGCACTATAAATGATTTCCCAGCCTATGGAAACTTGAGCGGTTATAGTGTTAAAGGTCATTTTGCATGTCCCATTTGTGAAGAAAACACTAGTTACCTTCAATTGAAGCATGGTCAGAAGATTGTATATACAAGACATCGGAAATTCCTTCCTCGTAATCTTCCTTATCGTAGATTGAAAAAAGCATTTAATGGAAGTATTGAGGATGAGGTTGTGTCCAGACCCCGAAATGGTGAAGAGGTGTACAATGAAGTCCAAAACATTGACATTGTGTTCGGGAAACATCATAAAAGTACCTTTGCAAAAAACATTTTGAAGAAACGATCAATATTTTTTAATCTTCCATACTGGTGTAAACTTGATGTTAGACATTGTATTGATGTGATGCACGTTGAAAAAAATGTTTGTGACAGTGTCATCGGAACTTTATTAAACGTGAAAGGGAAGAGCAAAGACGGAATAAAAGCACGACAAGATTTGGCTAACATGGGAATCTGATATGAGTTTCATCCACAGACAATAAGAAGACGCACCTATCTACCCCCAACCTGTCACACTCTTTCTAAAAAAGAAAAACAAAGTTTTTGTAACTCTTTAAGAAGTGTGAAGGTTCCACGAGGTTATTCTTAAAATATTAGTAACCTTGTTTCTTGCAAGAGTTAAAGTTAGTTGGTTTAAAGTCTCACGAATGTCATGTATTGATGCAACAATTGTTACCAGTTGTTATTCGAGGCATATTACGTCCTTCTGTTAGGGGTATTCTGACACGTTGATAATAGTTGAAAAACTGTTATTTTCATGCTTAAAATTGACACAAAAAGCAACCTTTACACTTAGAAACTAGCTTGAAATCATGCTTTTATCCATATTTTCAGAAATAAGAGAGCTGGACAGGTTTATGCTTGATTTCAGTGTTTTTGTGCAGGTTTTAAAGTGAATTTAGTGAAAGAAGTGAAGAAGGAGAGAGATGGAATCAGAAAAGTCAACCAGAAACCAGAAAAGTCAACCAGTCAACCAAAAAAGTCAACCAGTCAACCAGTCAACCAGACGAGTTTTGGGCCAGTTTTATGCGATTTTATGATCTGTTTGGGCCTGGACCCGTTTTCTATTATTTTTATGTCCTATTTAAAGACCTAGATGTCTTAGGGTTGGTATCTTTGGCAGAAACAAAGCAAACACTCTCTCTTCCACCCCTTTGAAGGAGGATCTTGGATGCTCAGGCTACCTCTTCACCTTTCTAGGGTTTTATCTTTCATTCTTTCATTATTGTTCATCTAGGTTGGTTGTCTTAAGCTTCCATTTGCAATGTAGAATTAATTATTAGGGATGCAAGACATTGTGATCTAGTAATTGAGGATAGGCTTCTTTGGCCGAGACATCGGGTTCTAAGTAATTTAGAAAGTGACATTGACATTTAATAGAGAAGAAATTTTCTTATATGCATGAGAGTGATTAGGTGAAATCTAAACCCCAACAACATTATCATCTTATATTATCAACTTCATCCATTCATTCTAGTGTTTAGCCTCAATTGATCAATTTGCTTTCATATTTAATTTTGTTGTATTTGCATTTGAAAACCAACAAAATATCTTTTCCATCTTAATTAGTTAAGTAATTACACAATTGTTTAGTGTCGTGAGTCTCTTGGAAAACGATACTTGGTCTTACCATTTATTATTACTTGATACTATTTGGTACACTTGCCGATGTGTTAACAAGTTTTTGGCGCCGTTGCCGGGGACTCATGGTTTAAACTATACTTTTGTGTGATTCTTAACTAGTTAGACTTTATCTTTAATTTTTCTGCTTTTAATTTTTGTTTTTGATTTGATTTTTATTTTTATTTTTGGGCTAATTAGGTGTTCTAGTGCAGTGTTCTTTAGAGTTTGCAGGATAAAATCCGAAAATTTGTAATAGAAGCACAAGATCATCAGAATCTCTCTTTTTAGGTCTAGAAGTAGAGAAGACTGCCAATAGTAGATGAAGAAGGCAGATAATGAAGAGAAGCTAGTTCACCAATGAGATACAAGAATAGGTTATGGGTGATTAACGCTATTGAGATTGAGGCTCCTTATTCAAGGAGAGTAAAGATGGTGACTAGGAAGTTGTTGAAGTTATGTTGGTGTGATGAAAGAGAGAAAAGCACCAACATCAAAAATCCAGATTGCGCTTAATGGTGTCAGGCTCGTGACGTTAAACAAGCGCTTATTGGGAGGCAACCCAATTTATGATTTTTTCATTTTAATTGATTATTTGTGTGGTTTGGATTTGATTTTGCTTTGCACTAATGCCAACGTGTACTGAGGGAAGCTAGGAGGAGTCAAATGATAGCATCTACTGATGGATGCTAGGAGGATTCAGATGAGAGCATCTACTGATGGATGCTATGCTATTAGACATCTACTGATGGATGTTACTAACAACATCTACTGATAGATGCTACTAGATCAGGATTTATTTTGCTTTATTTTTATGCTTATTTGAATTTTGTTGATTTTGTTTTTATTTTAGCTTGCTTATGTACTTGGTTTAATGAATTGTTCTGCAATGGTTTGGTATGATGTGATAAACTGTTGTTTGTGATGAGTAATATTCTTGTGTTTGCTCTATGGTTCTATGATGCATGTTGAGTTAATGATTGGTAAGGCTTTTAAGCATAGATGGTGGTTGCTCATAGTTTTGTTAAAAACAGATGCATGATTTCAATTGTGGAACTTGATTTAACCTGTGAGAGGTTGGACTCTAGAGTTTTTGATTGATTGAATGGTATTGCTTTGGAAGCATGATTGATTTTGCCTAAGTTTCTATGATTAAACCTCTTGCTTTCTTGTTACACATGATTAAGGCCATTTGTTCTTCTTCCATATAAGCCAATGCCAATACGTGAACCCAACAAAAGAACAATGTTTTTTTTATCCTTTGAACCTTGAGCCTAAATTTGAAATTTGAAAAAAAAAACTTTTTGAAATCCTTGCCTTGAGTTGAGTAGACTATGTTTATATGGTAATGGAGAATGGTTCAAGTTTGGGGTTGTGAGAAACCGAAAAGAACTTTGTGAAAATCTGTAAAGAGCATTGAGCAAAACAAAAAGCAAAAGAAAAAGAAAAGAGAAGAAAAGAAAGAAAAGAAAAGGTTAAGCTCAATGAAAGGAAAGTTGGGAATGAATTGAAGATTGGTTTCGTACATAAAAGGAGAAAGAGAGATTATTGTTAATGTAAATAAATGAATTATGCACTCTCTTAACTGAAGGAATTTTGTTGTCTAGAAAAACCAATTTTCTTCTTAACCCCGCCTAAATACAAGCCTCAAAAAGTCCTTGTGATGATAACTTGCTTGTGAGTTTGTTTGATATGTGGTTAAATGAAAGGCAAAGTTGATTCATGTGACATTGTGATGGTAGAGTGTAAGAGTGTCACCTTATTATACACCTTTGAGTTGAGGGAAACACCATCCTTAGTGAGGAATTGTTCCATGCATTATAGGAAAACATTCTTGCTTGGCTGTTTATTATTCATGAGTTTGCATATGTTGTGTATTTTTTGAGTATGTGAGCACCATAATTGAGCTTGATGGGCTAAAGCGTCATTATATCTTGACTGATCTTTTTATGAGGAGCATACATGAGTGATTTACTTGTCTAAGAAGAGAATGCTTTTTTATGTGCTTGACCATTGTAGTATGATTATTTTGTTTAAGCCATGTTACATTTTGCTTGAGGACAAGCAAAGTTTTCAAGTTTGGGGTTGTGATAACGGTTGAAAATATCGTTATCTCTGATGCAATTTTGATACTAAATCAACCCTTTTTGGAAGAAGAACAAACGTATCAAGGAGTTCGAACTCAAGAGGGACAAATAAAGTACCAGAGAAGAAGGCTAAAGAAGGTCGCAGGACGCCTGGTTGCCCCTTTAAGGGCCCTCAGCGTAGGATGTCACGCATCACTGCCTGGGCACCCAATTAAGGGTGTTGAGTGCCAACTCTGTGTCGCACACCGCCTGGGCGCCCTCTAAGGGGCCTTGAGCGCCACTCCTCTCGCAAGCTCGCTCAGTTGCCCTAAGTAAGGGCACTGAGCGCCAGCGTCATTGGTATCTCTTGATGGCTTGAGCACAGAAACACACGTTTTGCCCCTTTGGAGGCAGATTTGGGAATTGGGAAGCTCTCCTCTTCAGTTTCTAGGGTTTTTCTATCTCTTTCATTCAATTAATTGTACACCTAGTTTCTTCATGACGATGGAGAACTAATCTTATTTGTTGTTGGGGAAGATGTAACCTCTAAACTCTTATGTATTTGAATTTGTTCTGAATTATTATATGCTTCTTTCATTAAATGTTAAGGATTTTCTCCTTTGCTCTATGCTTATTATATTTGTCTTTCTTTGTTATTGGGAAATACCTAGAAACCAGGATCTGGAGAATTTCTCCCAAAAGCAATATTGCCCAGGGATGAGGATAGGAGGTTTGGTTGTCTTAAGCTTCTATTCGTAATGCAGAATTAATTATTGGGGATGCAAGGGATTATGGTCTAATAATTAAGGATAGGCTTTCTTCGCCGAGGGATCGGGTTTTAAGTAATTTAGAGAGTAACGTTAACAATTTAATGAAGAAGATGAATTCTTATATGCATGAAAGTAAGGATGATGAAATCTAAACCCCAACAACATTATCATCTCATATTATCAACATCATCCATTCACTCTTGTGTTTTAGCCTCAATTGATCAATTTGCATTCATATTTACTTTTGTTGCATTTGCATTTAAAAACCAACAAAATATCTTTTCAGTCTTAATTAGTTAAGGTATTACATGACTTTCTAGTGTCATGAGTCTTCTAAGATACGATACTTGGTCTTACCATTTTATATTACTTGATATAATTTGGTACACCTTTTGAGGTCTTAACACACATCTAGCCCAACGAGAAGATTCCGTGACCCAATGAAAATGCACTTTTTGGATAGGGTTTTAAAGTGGTGAGAGTGGAAGAAAAAGCTAGTTTTGGGATGTGGGAACACATATGAAGCTGAAGGATGTAGTGTGGAGGCATGACTTCACTTCTAAAGCTCATAGAGGCTGCTTGGGGCATGTGGGGACATCCTCTTCTCCCTCCTTGGGTCTCCTTCTTCTTCTGTCATTCACTTTTTAAAGCTTTGAGACTCTCCGTGGAAATGAAGAGTCAAACCCATATTGTTCGGGGATTTTGTAGCCTTTGAACTTTCTTGTATTTTGTAAATGATTTAATTATTTAAATGCTTCTTCCATTATATGTTAATTTCTTGTTTTCGATCTTAATACTTTCTTGAAATGGGGACACAAATAGCTCGATTTGTGATTCGCTAGGTTTTGGGAAAGAATATAGTGAAACCTAAACTTGAAATAAGAAATCTAGTGGGGGCTAGTTTCTAGGAATGGAGCTTGACCCATTAGTTGTCTTAAACCCTAGGTCCTAATAATGCATTTTGGCTTGTTGAGTGATCAAGGGATTGACACTTAGCTAGAAAACCTAGGCTCTATCACCTAAGGGATTAGGCTTTGAGTGTTTTAGAGGGTTGACATTAGTATTTGATGGAGAGGAGATGTTTTGGTGTGTGCAAGAGAGTGAACCCGGTGAAATCTACCTTTAACATTGTCATTCCATACCGTTTCTGACATTTTTTCACTCCTACGTGTCTCCAATTACCAAAATTCACCTTTTCTTGTAAATCTTTATTTACTTGCATATAGTTGTAAATTCATGAACTACTCTTTAGTCTAGATGAGTTACTAATTGTACAACTAACTAGTATTACACGAGTCTCTTAGGAAAATGATATTTAATCTTACCATGGTTTTATTACTTGAACAATTTGGTACATTTTCTAATGAATCTAACAATAAAGTACTTGACTGGTAGAAAAAAAAAGTTGGTCAAGAAAAGGAAAAGGCCATGAAGTTTTCAAGTTTTTTAGTGTAATTACGAAAGGGCAACAAACAAAAGAACCAAGAGAAGTTTCTGTTATGATCAATTTAATGGTTGAGATATATAGATCTATTCAGGTAGCCCTAAGCTCCTTTTTATGACTATAAAGCCACCACCGGGAATGCAAACCCAACACTTCAGTTTTTATAGAGAATATTAGTGTGTATGTGCAACAACACTTAGAAAATAACAGTGATTGTTTAGTGACGTTTTCTTTTATTTCTTTATACATGCTACACAAACTACTGCTTGCTTTTATGCATTTGTAGTTGTGTTGGATTACTTCTACTTATGTTTACGCAGTTGATGACAGTTTAGAGTCAGATGAAATGATAAATTATTCATCATCAGCACTATATTCCAAGAATAGCGAATATTTTTTGGAATTTTAGTGGAGTAAAGATGGTGCTTAAACAGCAGTTATACTGAACAAAACGTAGTTTGGAAAGATAACTACAAAAAAGTAGGGCATTACCGAAGGCCAGAAGCCCTCGGAAAATGCCATAAGCCGTCGGTAAAGGGTGTTTACCGAAGGCTTATCGACGGCCAAAAATCCTTCGGTAAATCTCTTGTCGCTAACAATTACCGAGGGCTTTTGCCCTTCGGTAATTACCGAGGGCCAAAAGCCTTCGGTAATTACCGAGGG